>PVIA01008695.1:0-69041 GCA_004024845.1 Tonatia bakeri
ACAGTCTTGCGACAGATTCTATGAGATCTAGACAACAAGAATAAGGAGTATAGAATCTTGAGTGGTGTACCAATGGGACCCAAGTGAGGGACAGTAAATTATCCACACAGTGTGAATGTGATAATAGGGGGAACCTATCAAACGACAGTATAACCAGCCAAGCAAAGAAGATTATGTAGAAAGAAAAAAAAATACTATTGAAATAAAAAATGTCAGAAAAAAAGAGAAAAAGATAATATAAATTTGCAAACAAAAACAAATAAACAACAACAACAAAAAAGAACAGAAGATGTATTGCAGGAGAGATGGAGTTGGAGCAGAAGTAATAGTACTAAGATGGATGGAAGAGAATCATAAGGAATTGAGAAATATAAAAATAATAAGAGTTTTAAAAAATAAAAATTTGCTTGATAAAGAAAAAGAAGATAAAATCAAACAATCAAACAACAACAGCAGGATAAGGGGGAGAAAAAAGAAAAAAGAAAGAAAGAAAGAAAAAGAAAACACACTCACACAGAGAAAAAGAAAAAATAAACAAAGAACAACAACATCAAAAAAACAAAAGCAAATAACAAAAAAAAAAGCCTCTTGTTGGTTTCTGACTGGTCAGACCAGCCTTTCTGTTCCTGCCCCTCAAGCAGGCTGAGGGGCAGTGAGAATGCGTTTCACCCTTCTGAGACAGACCTCAGTCAGACTCAGGGCAGGCCACCAGCTTTTCCCAGAAAGGATCGCTGTCCGTCTGGGCTCAGGGAGCAAGTTGCGGAGGTGGCCAGGGGTTGCGCCCCTCCCCCAGCTTCGCCACCACAGGCTCTACGCTCAGCGGAGCCCCCGCCTCTCTTCCGGTTCGCGGTGCCTGTACCGGGACTGGGAGGGGTCGCGTACTTCACCTCCTTGGGCTCTACATTTGAAGAAAGCACCGCCTCTCCTCCGGTTTCGCGATGGACCCTCCGGGGTTTGGGAGGGGTCACGTATTTCCCTTTGCCCCCGCTGCCACAGGCCCCGGGGACCCGCGAAGTGCTGTGTAATTTCTGGGTTCCCCGCTGGAAAGTCAGCAACCCCGGCAGGGCGCGTGCCCGCTCCAAATCGCCTCAGCTCCAGAAGCCCTTCCCTTGTTCCCAGCTGTGGGGTCTCAGTCTTCCCCAAAGCCACACGCTCCCCTGGTTGGGGGCACGGGTGTCCACGGCAAGGTCTCCCTTGGCCCAGCAGACTGGGTACTCACTGTTCCCGGAATGTTCGTGGGTGCACACAGCTCCTGCGCTTCAGCTTTCCAAACCTTGTCTGGGGACAGGGTCGGGGACGTGACGGCGACTCCGCTCTCCTGGGTGCCCGGAGACAGACCCAGGTGCGCTGGCCTGCTCTCCGCCAGTGCCACCCTACTCTCCGTGGCTAGCACAGGTCCCCTTTTCTGTCTATGTGCTAATTACTTATTTGAATCATTTGTTTGCTCTGGATGGTGAGCTCCTGGTAGGCAAGCATACTTTTTTATATTTGTGTAGATCATACCTAGCACCGTGTCTGGAACTAGTTTGTATCCAGATCTTCATGGAATAAATAAACGAGTGTATGTGAATGAAAGGCACGATCTTAGTAGAGAAATTACCCTTTCCATTTTATAGTGGTGACTACTCGAAGCACAAAACCAATGCTAGTAATAGCAAAAATGTTTACTGAGGGTTTGCTATTTCAAGGCATATGGCTGACAGGTTTCACATGTATTGTCTTGTTTAATCTGCACATGATCCGATGGCATAAGTACTGCTATCATCTACATGTTATAGATAAAGGAGCTGAGGCTCAGAGATGCAAAGTGAGTCAGCCATGACTGCATAAATAGTACAAGATGAACATGGAATTCAAATAAGTCAGTTTGAATCCAGAATATGAGATCTCAGTCATCAGGCTGAGCCACACCCAAAGTTTGAATTGCACCAAAATCTTCTGTGTTCTCTAGGAAACACATACACTCAGTGACTCTATGTTAAATGTTCTAAGTTAAGGCAATAGATATTATTAGGACCTACTATGTGCAAGGCACTGTTCTAGGCACTTGGGACTCATAGGAAACAGGGACACATGGATATGACCCATGGAACGTGCATCCCGGTGTGTGAGGAGAACAGAGTGTAAACAAAACAACTCCTCCCTAATAAGCAAATATTATATTTCTGCTATGAAGAACATAAAATGCTACGGAGTAAAGTTGCCTCAGAGGAGACTGCCTCAGTCAGGAGACACTTCTTTATAGAGATGGCACAGTGGGGAGAGCAAATGCAACTGAGGGAAAAGACAGCTTCTGGAAGGAGTGTGGCTTGTGTGTTCTGAGGACAAGAAAGCAGCCTGGAGTGAGTGAAGGGGAACATGTCACACATCGTGTCAGAGACACAGTAAGGATATTATCATATAAGGCCTCGGGGTATGATAGGGAGCCATTGTGGTTAGTGGGGGAAGTGATAGGAGACTGTTGCTCTGACAGATGGTTCCTGTTGCTGATTGGGGTATAGGTTATAAGAACAAGAATGGAAATTGAGAGACCATATATGAGACTCTGTGTTTTTTTTTATTGAGAGATAATAGGGGCTTGACAAGGGTAGTATAAGGGAAATGGAGATAATGGTACTTAGTTGTACTATTTTGAGAAGGTAGCCTTTAAAAGGATTGCTTTTGGTTTGAATTTAGGAAGTAAAAGGAAGAGAGAAATGAAGTTTGACTCCTACATTTTTGCTCCGATCAATCGTGTGAATGGTGGTTCCATTTAACTGTGATCAAGAAGACTGAGTAGGTTATAATAAAGTGCAGATGAATCAGATAAGACATTACAAAAAGAACCCCTACAGAACAATCCTAGGTATAATTGAAATGTAAAAGGGGTTTCAAAAGCTTTTGTGAAGGACTTTGTCAAAACTGAAAATGGTGAAAAGCTGCTACCGGGTACAGAGGGGTCTAAGGAGACAAAGACTGGATTCCTTGGGCCTCTTTGGGAAACTCAATAGCTGAGTCACACAGAAAACAATCCCATGGAGCCCCCTCAGCAGTGTGGGGCAGGTGGTGATGGGGGGAGCTTGCTGCAAAGGCAAACAGAACCCAAATAAGCCAAGCTCCAATTCCAGCTGGCCCTTTAGCTGCTTAAACTACCCGAGGGGAAGGCCAGCTGGAGTCCAGCAGGTTGAGGTCAGCTGAGTCCTAGACAGCCTCTTGCAGGTACCCCACAAGGAGTCAACAGCTTTGAGAGAGCGGGAGTAGCTGGTCTCCAAATCCCTCCCTTTCTGACAGTCTACAGTCTGTTATGGAGACAGCATAGCTGAGGTACATTGATCCTTTTCACCTGAAATGCCTACCTGTTTATTACCACTCCACCCTGCTACACAAGAAGGTGATGCTTACCTGGACACATGGCTCTGATTCTTTTTTGTCACCACCTTCATGTCAGCTAATACTATGCTTTGACCCTCAATTCCTAAAATATCTTTGGTAGGATCTGTTTCTAAGCTAATGATATCACCCTGATCCTTTAAATAGTTCTATGAACAGTACTGTGATACAATTTTACTGGATTTTTCTGTTGTCTAAAATGATTGATGCCTCATGATTTCTACATACCAAGAGATTTTGTTACAAAAGGTGTCGTAGACTCAATCTTTCAATCTGTGGCCCAGTGCATGCCAGGTAAGGAGTGGAGGTGAGGAAATGCCAAATGGGGTTTCTATCCTGCAAAGCCTCAGCCCAGAAGGGCTCACACCACTGTCCAGAACACCTGCAGCACTCCAATGGCAGAAAGGCTCCCAGTGCCATGAATGTGACTGCTATTTTAATTGAATTTTATTAAATTTATGGGGGTGGCATTGGTTACTAAGATTATATAGGTTTGAAATGCACAATATATCACCTGTATTTTGCATTGTGTGTGTTCACCACCCAAAGGCAAATCTCCTTCCATCACCAACTGTTTGACCACCTTTACCCTCTGACCCCTCTCTGACCTCTCCTCTCCTAGTAACCACCATACTGTTGTGACTGATACCTTTACCTCCAGCCCCGGGGACTGTGCCGACAGCAAGCCCTGCAGGCCCTCCCCTGAGTTTTCAGTCTAGTGGGTGTGCAGGCAGAAGTAAATTGACTCAGTGAGGTGCACAGGCCACAAGACTTTATAAAGGGAGAATTAACCTGGGCAGTTAAGACTGGGAAGGCTTCTCAGAGAAAACGATGCTCACCTGAAAGCCAAGGCAAAAACACTCATGCAGAAATGCGGTTAAGTGGCAGTGAGGAAACACCCTGCTGCTTGCAGGTTGCCGGTCATACACACCTCCTGCTCTGTTCTTTGGACACAACCTAGTTCCAGCCTCAGGGCCTAGCTTCTGTTGCCTGCTCATCCGGATCTCAGGGCAGGCTCCTCCACATTCTTCTCACATTCCCCTGTCCCTGACCCCCTTATCCAAACTACTCCCCCACTTATTATTCTCTCTCATGACACCCTTTTATTTTCTTTACCTGTAATCATCTGTTTTCTTCTCCCATTTACTTGTTTACTGACGGTCTTCTCCAGTAGATTGTAAGCTCCAAGAGTCTGCCTTCTGTCTCTCTTGTTCACATCATAAATGACAGGTGGTAAGTGACAAATGAAAGAGAATAATGAAGATAAATATATGTGCATAAATAAAAGATAATGAAAGACTAATGTATGCATGAGAAGGTTTATTCTGTTTTGAGTAACAATGGATTTTGCAGGGATTTAACTATATTTCAGTCCCTCAAAATAGCAAAGTTTCCTGAAAATTCTCCAAAGATAAAATGGCTACATAATTGTCACCAATTCTTTACTGAAGAGAAGAAGTATGCTTTGTTATTTGCATAATGTGAGGTTTATTTTTAAAAGTTAGCCCCTAGAAATTTATTTTAAAATGCATAAAAAATAAGAGGGGATTAATGGATAGAGATATAGGTAGATGGATGGATATTAAATGAAAAAAAGTTTCCTAAGATGTTCAAGTTGAAATTTAGGTGATGGCTGTGCTGATGTTCACTGTTGCTGTCTGTTTGCAAAGTTTCATAAATGATGTTGAGAAAGAAAAAAATGCCTGAGTATATTCCTGCCTTCTACAGAGTTTAAGTTCATTCTCCTCTACTTTCTCCATCTTTAGGGCAGATGATTAGATAATTAGGAAGGAAATAGTCAAGAAAGTTGTTTATAGCATACTGATCTGCACAATAGTTGTTGCTTAATTTGTATACTTACATTTGGCATAATTTTCAACCAAGAGAATTGTGTACTCTCATAGTTAACCAGAAGTTTGGATAACCAGAACCCTTGGTTCTCTATTATTCCTTTGGCATGAGCTCTGAGTGCTGGTCCCAGGGGATTTAGTACAGTCAGACATGGAGGGTGACTCCTGGGTGTTACTTGTTGGAACAGGAGAAGTCATTTTCTCACTTGTGATTCATAAGTCTCTCATCTGGGGAAAGCCTCTCATACTGTCATTGTTAAAATGATTCACTGCCTTTCAATCCGTGGGTCTGTGTGACTCTCTGGGCTTTTTTGCTTTTTTTGGTGGGTCCAGGATGGGAGGAACCCTCATTATAATAATAATAACCAGCGTCAGATGGGTGTTCCTGCCTTGTGAAACTATGCCATTTGCCTTACTTCACTTGATTGTCCTGACCATGCTATGATGCATGTAGGTCAGGTAATATTATGCCCCACACCTATTTCGCACATTCAGGTATGAAGTGTATGAGTGACCTGGCCAATTTCATTGTAGAGTATTCAATTAGGGAGCTGAAATTAGAATCTAAGTCCCTGACTTCTAATCCAGTCACCCTTACTTAATGTCTAGCTGAAAACATGCAATTTCTCACAAGCACATTTTGCCAGGAAGAGTACAGCGTTAAAGGCAATAGGGTTCAGTCCATGTAAAGACAGAGGTGGTGAATTTTCCATGGGTTGAAATCACAATAAGTCACCACATCTCAAATCCATGTTTTCATCCTGTTCTTTGATGTTTAATGTGGTTAAAAGTTCAATCTCAGCTTCACTACTCCCAGGTGAAATTTCTCCAAGCCAGATGCTCTTTGAGGATTGGTTAGTAGAAGTTCGTCAACAGGGACCCTTTCCAAGTTGCCACTGTGCCTGTCACATGTCCCTCCATTTTTCCATCCCTGGGGTACTTGCTCTTACTCAGGTAGCAATTCGTATTCCATCAGCTTCTGGGAAACTATTAGAGATATTCCAGAAGTGCCAACTACCATGTCTTCAAATGTCACTTAATTCCCCTTTATTTTGAATTTTCTGGCATGGAAATTAATGAGCATTGACTATGATGTCAGATATCCCTGGATCTGAAACTCTACTCTACCACTTCCTACCTGGGACATCAGGCAAGTTGCTTGGCCTTCTTAAGCCCCAAGTTTTTCATCTATAAAATGAGATTAATTATAGGGCTTGCATCATAGGGCTGTTAGGAGGATTAAATAAAATAATGCCCATGAAGGGTATATTGTTCAGTACTAATTGCTTGGTAGATACTCATACGTACTGGTAAGAATTTTAATAATTCAGAGTTAGAGTATAAAAGTGCCTCTCCCATATTAGATAAAATTTATCTTTCTATGTAGTTAGAATTACATTTACATATATTCCTTCCTTCCTTCCCTCCCTCCCATCCTCCTTTCCTTCCTTCCCTCCATTCCCTCTCTCCATTCTCCCACTCCTTCCTTCCTTCCTTCCTTCCTTCCTTCCTTCCTTCCTTCCTTCTTTCCTTCCTTCCTCCTGCCCTCCCTCCCTCCCTTCCTCCCTCCCTCCCTCCCTTCCTTCTGTACCTCTTTATTGAGTGACTTTAACGTGTTGGGCAGTCCCTACTTTCACAGATACTGAAGGCTAGTGGGGAAGACAAATTAATTAAGGAATCATACAAATGAATGTAAAATTATACCTGTAGTAATTGCTATAGAGCATATCATAGGAGGCCATGACTTAGTGGAGATTTTCCCTGGATCTGCAAGTGAGTGACAGCTAGCTGGGTGAAAAGGAGTGAGAGCAGGGAGAGTGACACAAAGGTTCAGACACTGAGTTTAGTAGCCAAGACCTTGTGGCAGAAGGGACTGTGATGACTCAAAAGAAGCCATTGGGGCTGCAGCAGAGGGAGCATAAGCCAGAGTGGTACAAGGTGGGGCAGGGTGCACGGGGAAGGGCAAAGTATGTTGGCAGTCTTCCAGGTTGATCTTTATTCCAAGAGCCATGGGAATCCATTGAAGTGTGTTAGGTAGGACTGTAATATAATAGTCAGGAGTCATTAGAGCCTTGCAATATGGAGGGCAGAAATGGAATGACCATTTAGCTTCTAATTTAGTGGTCAGAGAGCTGGGAAATTGTCAAAGTAACAGGACTTTGTGCTCCTTCTCCAGAACCTTATTGAACAAGTAACAGAAATATAGTCACATGCCTCACAGGTGCAAATATGAGTCACTGAAGGGTGACAGAGAGAAATTAATTGAGAACTGAATTCAGGAAAAAGACTATTTTATTGACTAACCTAAGAAAGTGAAAATTTACTCCATTATCAACTTTTGTTCTTACCTAGAACCTTTTCTGATTTTACATGTTTTCCTTAAGTAATCTGTCTAAATCTCTCAGATTTGTTCAGTTTTACAGTAACCAACTCCATTTAGAGAACTACAATGTGGGCTAGTTTTGACCTTGAGGGAGAAACCCTTTGAGGTTGTATGTGTGTCCAGGGAGAGCTATTTCTAGTGACCAGGAGAACAAATGATGCTTGGTTGTCATTGGGAGTTGGACCAGAGGAGACAGAGAAGGCCAATCACTCTGCTCCACTTCCACTTGCAACTCTGATTTCAGGCAGGAGAAATCATCTATAGATCCACCAACAGGAGGAATTTTGGCTCTTGTCAGATCCTTTCTGGGCTTGCATTATGAAGAATCATGAAATCAACCAAACTTTTCTTCCTCTTCATTTCATACACAACTTCCTTACTGAATATTACTACCATTTCAATGCCCAATCCTTCTAGACAACCTGTTCTTGTTTTCTTAGTTTTGGCATGCATGACTAACTCCTTGGATGTATGAGCAATTTAATGTATTTTCCTTCATTGCCCCACCTTGTACCACTCTGTCCTGTCCTCCCTTAGTGTCAGCCCCAGTGACTTCTTTCAAGTCACTACACTTTCTTTTTCTGCCACAGGGTCTCCAGAACCCAGGAATTAAAATAAGACACAAATAGAACCCCAAATATCTTGCAGAGTTTGGGAGAAGGGAACAAAATGCTTCCTGGTGGAATTTCAGACAACAGATAAACCCCTAATGCTTACTTGCATAGAGTAGGGTATGGAGGTTGTGTTGTTTGCTTTCTCTCCCTACAGCCAAGATTATCTGTTAGCTGTCCCCCCATGAATAGATGAACGAAAGCGCAGACACATTGAACATCAGTACGCTAGCTACTGAAAGTGTCAGCTCATCGTTTTAACATTGAAACTGTCTTGTCCTAAGGAATGCTTAATTTGGTGCCAAACTTTAATTTGGTGAACCAGCCCAGGGTCTACCTTACCGAAAACAAATCCCTTTCTTTTAGTAGAGTCACCTAATGATGAGGTTTGGCAGTTCTGTTTGGTGGGTAGGGTTTAGGCGAACCTTAGACTCAGTGACAGTCTATTCTTAGGCAGAGAACAAGTTACCTTTAGCATGGAACCTTAGCTTGCTTTATCAATTGCTGTTGGGACTGAATGTAGGAAGTGCCTTTCAGAAGTTTTATAACTTGGAAAGAAATATATACACACCAATTACACATATGCAGTACAATAATGAAACTCTGAAAAGAATATTGAAATATTTAAAGAGATTTTAATGTTAATTACACTCAACATTTAAAGAAAAAGTTCAAACATTTATAAAAGGAATAAGCAAAACATTTGTGCTTCAACAGAAACTTCTTAAATACACGATTTTCTTCTAAGAGTAATTGCTTTGATTTTCTAAAAAGTGCTCCATCCAGGGTCTCTACTTGGCCCACTCCTTTCTATGTCCACGTCATCAGTGAAACTTCTCCATAGGTTTATCCCCAGTGCTTATGCCCAGTGACTGAGATGTTTTGACTAAGGTCTGTTGGTACGACTAAGTTCAAGATCCCTTTGAAAAGACAAAAATATGGGGCTCCCATCTCCCATTTGTTAGCCTGGCCAAAGCCATCTTGTGTTCCCTCTGCTTCTTGTTTGCAGAGGAAACCTTCAGGGAAGGGGTTATCATGTGTCCTCAGAGTTCACATTCCAAGTGTATGCCAGTGGCATTGACAGGTAAGTGGGAAGAGTTCTTGCACATTCACCAACCCCTTTGAGAGATACAACTGCATGCATGCCAAGGCTGGCCTTCTGCATCATGTTTCATAGTATGCATCTACCCAGAGGGCTGCAGATTTCTTCAAAGCCCTGTGGAAGGAGTGAACAAGATCATCAGGAGGTGAGACTCTCAGGTGAGGGTTGCTACTCCATGAAATATTTGCTCTTTTACTTGGTGCAAGGCCATGCTATCATTTTCAGCCATATGTGAAAAATGTCTTTCTCTATTGCCCCATAGAAGAAGTCAAGTACACTATTTTTTTTTTTAAGCAAGTGAGGTCACCTTTCCTTTATGGAGAAGATTGAGTTTTTCTTTCATTTATTCTCCTTGGAACCCCAAACCATCACCCACCCTTTTTTTCTAGTATTAACAAAAAGCTTCACTGAGATTTTACAGGATAAAGCATACAGCTATATATCAACCCATTCAGTATCTACCTACCCATCCTATTTTATAATGTTAAAGATACTATTCTGGGCTCTGGGGATACAGCAATGAATCAGAGAGAGGTGAGCCCTCTCCACATGGAGTTCTTGACTTAGTGTGAGATACTAGAATTTATTACCCAACATGTTATTTAGTCATGATTGTGACAAAGGTCATGAATGAAGAGAACCAGGTGCCTCAAAAGTATGGGACCTAGTCATGGTAATCAGGGAAGATTGAAGAGGAAAAGGCATTTGAGAGCTGCTGTGGAGAGTAAATGGAGATTGACAAGGTGATAAGGCAGGTGGCAGATTAGAAGAACATTAAGGCAGAAGAACAGGGGACAAAGAAAATTAAATGGCAAGGGGCAGGGATTAATGTAACAAATGAAGGGAGGCTGGATATCTGGAGGGCAGAGAGGGAAGAGAGTGGAGAGTCCAAAACTAGAACACTAGTCAGGGATCAGTTCAGAACCGGCCTGGCCTTGTTTTCCTCATTCTAGATGCTGTGTTTTTGTTTGTTTGTTTACCCCCAATCCTAAAAGGAAAAGAAGTTATTAAACCCAGATTGCTGGCTGTTAGTTTGATCAGCACAATGGTCCTTAGGAAACTGTGAATGCTTCAGGATGAGTATGAATTTTCAGTTCTGGAAGGCCTCGCCAGTCTTGGCCAGTTACCCATGGGGTCTGTCCACAGGGGATCAGTCACCCCTGCCTGATTCACACATTTACGTCCCGCTGGACCTTGCGAGCATCTTCATTTGCAACCCTGGACCAGATGATTTGAGAATCCCTCCTAGTTCTTGAACTCTCAAAGGCCCTCTAGGGGATACAAAGACAAATAATACACAACCCTGGTTTTAAGAAGCTTGAAATTTAGTAGGACAGAAGGGCATTTTCACTAAGAAGCACCTAGAAGGCAGAAGGTAAATGTTAAGAATTATTATTATCATTGCTCTTGTTGCTGCTATTCATTTCTACACTGGGCATCCAGGAGCCCCTTAATAAATGGTTATCGGGTGAATGAGTTGCAAGCCAGTGAATAGTATGGGGACAGGCAGTGAAGGAAAATGATAGCTGTGAGTTGAGGAGACTCTGTTATTACCTGACAATATCTCCAAACGCCTTCAACATGGGCTTATTCACATACTGCAATCCGTGTTTGGCACACAGGGACCTCACCAGAGGTGCCGCCTTGTGATAATTATGGCGGGGCATAGTGGGGAACAGACTAAGGAAACAGAAAGGAGACATATAAAACAGACTGACAGAGAAACATGAAAAGGTTTTCTTTCCCCATTATTAAATAAAGTTAAGTCAGCAATTCAGACCCAACCTTGACCTTGCACAATACTTCTGCTCTAGGAAGTTAAAAAAACTCTTGCCAAATATTCTTCTCTTAATTTTCTGTGATCCCTGTGGGTGGCAATGTTTGGGAAAAGCTAAGAAAATAAATATTAGCTCCATCAGAAATGTTTAGTATTTGGCCAGCTCATATGAAAGTATGGAGTTTTCTAGCATTCTGAATCACCTAGAGAGCTGGAGATATCCACTCTCTTTCTCTGTCTCTCTTTGTGTGTCTGTTTCTCTCTATCCATCTGACTCCTTCATCATGAATAGATGAGTATTCAGTAAATTCTAGTCATGGCATATGGGAAAAGTTCTAGGATAAGGATAAGAAGTGAGAAAAGATGGGATTCTATCCAAGGGTTTTATTAATTAGCCAGATGACTTTCTTGGCTTTTACTTCCTCTTTGATGAAACGTAAATAAAAATTCTGTCTTGTTTTGCTGGGATTTCAAAGGACTAACATGAAAGAAACGATGAGAAAATCTTATGAATAGGTGCAACATCTCTTTCCTTCTCTAAATATCACAGAAATGGCTTAGACAAAATGATATGGAAAGTCTCTCTCCTGAATATTCTGGGGAGATTAACTCTGAAACGGTTATAATTTGCTCTTTCTTTAGGACATATCTGCCTAACTGACCCATTGGTTAAGTATTTTCATATACCATTTGGAAATTGTAGCAGAGACTGAATTTCATTATTGATTATTTTGTAACCTAAAGATACAGACAGATAGGCATTTAGGAATCTAATGAACAAAATAAATGAACAAACAAAATAGAAATATAGGAATGGATATGTGGAACAGACTGTCAGCTGTTAGAGGGGAGGGG
The DNA here is from genome assembly GCA_004024845.1 of Tonatia bakeri. Taxonomy (NCBI): domain Eukaryota; kingdom Metazoa; phylum Chordata; class Mammalia; order Chiroptera; family Phyllostomidae; genus Tonatia; species Tonatia bakeri. The sequence continues at coordinate 11,948 of PVIA01008695.1, forward strand.
GTTTGGGGAGCTGGATCAAAGAAGGTGAAGGGATTGATCAAAATAAAAATATATATACATAACACAAGACAGAGACAATGGTGTGGTGTTGGCTAGTAGGAAAGGGGGTGGGGGTAGGTTGAGGTGGGCAGAGCAGGGGAAATGGGGACAGAAAGAGACTTTGGGTGATGAATGCATGATGCAGTGGGTAGATGATGTTTTGTTGAGTTGTACACTTGAAACTTGTATGGTTTTGTTAACCAATGTCACCCCAATAAATAAAATTAAATAAATAAATAAATAAATAAATAAATAAATAACAAGTTTCAACACAACTTGGTTACCCAAGTGGTGTGATTTTTCTTGGGTTTTCCCAACAAGCCAAATGCAAAGAAAACAATCAGCACTTTCTAAATCCATAAGAATCTGGAAACCGAGTCACTGGTATTTTTACAAGAATTCACTCTATTTACTAATAATTGTGATAACTCCTTCTTTTCTTTCTTTTCTTCCTTCCCATTGATGTTAGTAGAAAGATAGAAGCCTTTAGAGAATTCTGGTTCAGTTTTTTTTTTCCCTCTGAGATCCCAAGCCTATGGCTCTGCTCTGGACTGTATGTACATCAGAGCCCACACCCTCTATCATGGACTGTTTCAATCACTCACTGGTGCTCGATTTGGAAGTTCAGGTGCCCAGTGAACCAGTCATTGAAGAAGGACTGTTCAACATTACATGTGGCCAAGACCTGCAAAGAAAAATATTATGTCAGATATAATAAGCTCAAGTGTCAAACAGAAAAAAATGTTCCATTGTTCTTTTTTTTTCAAGCATTCAACAAGTGCTCATTGAGTGCCCCTTTTGTGTAAGAAATTATAGGGAATAAAAAAGATAGATGCTCCTAGATAAATAACTTACAATTTAAACTGCCAATAAGACATTTTCTAAGAAGTGTATATAAGGCAATATATATGAAAAAGTGTATAGGACTTGAGGGGGCTAAGTCATCATCAGTCTTTGGATACAGAAGACTAAGGTGTCACAAATGAGGACCTTGACAGGTGGAAGTGAGAGTACAGGATTTTGGTAGAGACTGTAGGGCTTAGAATACCATTTTCTTAGAGTGGACTTGAAAGGCCTCCAAATGGGGAATAAGGCACTCAGGTATTTTAACCAAGGGTTTCTGTGCATAGAAGTGCATTCAATGTAAGTACTTTCCTTTGTAATCTGATGCTTTATGCAGAGATATAGTGTCATCCTGAGGAGTTTGCAGGCTTCTCCAGGCTGCCAAGAATAAGATCTCTTATGAATGTTATTTTATTCAATGCCTTTTCTAAGGCTTAATTCTAGTTGGTTCACAGGCCAGCACTCAACTCACTGAACCACACCAGCCAGGGATTTAATTCTAGTTGGGGTTGTTGCCTTTTTGAATGTTATTTTGGGTTGTTCTATATTGGTGTTTCTCAAGTGTTCTTCAGAGAAACTTGGGGTTCCCTAGGACACCATTCAGGAGATCTGCAAGGTAAAAAGTAGTCCAGTAATACTTATAAGATATTTTTTGCCTTTTCATTCTCATTTTCTCATGCTTGTGCAGTGGATTTTCCCAGAGGCTACTAACATGAGAGAGCACCATCACACTGATGCTAACATGTATTGGTTTGAGTCTTATTTAATTCATAATAAATAAAAATAATTAATAATTGATTCATAATGTTTTAATGTATCTCAGTTTAATTTCAAATACAGTAAATATCCACGAATATAAATAACTGGTACAAACACAAGCTCTTGGAGGCTCTCAGTAACTTTTAAGTGTGTGAAGTGGCTCTGTGACCGAAACACTATGAGAACTGTTACTCTACACCCTATGGAAGGTCCAATGAATTTGGAAATGGGCTCAGAGAAGGAAGTAGAATGATGACTGGGTTCTCTAGTCAGTCACGGCACAGCTAGTGGAAGGCTGAGGAGGCGGGTGTGCTGCACCAGTCACAGCTCTGAAATCACTCACACCATGCATGGAGAGCATGTCATGTCTCCTCACTGAGCCTCTCTACCTGTACAAAGAAGTGAGGTGCATTCCAATGGCCTTCTGGGTGTCAAATTCATTCTGTAATTCTAGGCATCTCAGATTCACTTGAAAGACTGTCATGTGGGAATAGGGGTCAGCATATCTTTTCTATAAAGTGACAAGCAGCAAATATTTTAATTCTGTCACAGCTTCTTATTTCTGCTATTGTAGCATGAAAGCATTCATAGATAATATAAAAATGTATAAACACGGTTGTGTTCCCAGGAAAGTTTATTTATAGAAATAAATAGTGGGCTAGACTTGACCCTTGGACTGTGGTTTACTGACAGGTGGTTCGAAGGCTCTGAAATCAAACTGCCTGGGTTTAAAAAGCTTTGACAGATTCTCTCCCATGAACTTCATTATTACCTGAGTGCTGAGCCAGTCTCTGTTCTCTTCTCTGCTCATTTTCATTGGTATGTGGCTCATCTGGGTAACAAATGCAATCCAGGGACTTTCAAGAAACCTTTTGGAGAATAAAAGGAGGAAGCGATGACTCCTTGGGGTGTTACGGTTGCAATTACTGGGCTTGCAAAATTGCTGGCAGAGCTGGCTGAGCATTGGAAGAAGTGCAAGGGACTCAAAGGTTTTAATAAAATAGTGGTCATTTGTTTTCTTCTTTGGAGAACCTTTATTTGGTCACATGACCAGTCTCACTGCGTAGTGTGCACAAGCAGTGTCCCAAAGTTTGCTGTAGCATTGATGAAAGGATCAAAAGATACTTAGGAGCCAATTTCAGGGGATAATGGGAAGAGTTTACAGGAACAAATATAAAAGGACACATGGACAAAAACTAGGTGGGGGTGGAAATGGGAGGGAGGTGGGGAGGGATGGGTGGGTGGGCTGGAATGGGAGTAAAGGACAGAAAACTGTACTTGAACAATGATTAAAATAAAATGTAAAAATACCTTAAAATTAAAAAAAAAGGTACTTAGGTGACTTAAAGGCATATGCAAAGTGAATGACAGCCAGGGTTTTGTCATCAGACAGAGCTGGGTTCAAGTTCTCCTGCACTACCACTGGACTTTACTAGCTCTATAGCCTTGGGCAAGTGCAAGTGATTTAATCTCTCTGTGCTTCAGCTTCCTTAGCAGAAAATAAAGATGATACTATCTACATTACAGGATTATAGGAGGATTACACCAATAAGATAATGCATGTTAAGCCTTCAGTAAAGTGTCTAATGCGTATTACTAGTATTATTCTTATTATTATGTAGAATATAGAATAATAAACTAAAATCACAAAGGGGGAATCAATTGGTAAGTTGAAGAGGACTATTCAGTGGGAAGTCATTTTGGTTGTGGGAAAATCTCTAGTCCTAAAATAACTTTAAAACTTTTCTTCCTTTCCATTATCTTTGGCAAAGATTATGACATCTAACTGGATTAGTTTTAAAAGCTTTGAGGATCAGGTGAAATACTGCAATTGAGAATTAAGCAAGTGGGGAAAAAAGAGTAGATTGAGCAAAACATCTTTTTTCTAGGGAGTTCTTCTTACTTAACTACTTCAACTATTTATTTATTTATTTATTTATTTATTTATTTATTTATTTATTTATTTATTTTTACATTGTCTTGGAAATGTCTCAGTTACAGAGATGGGGCATGGTGTCATAATATTCTGCTAATCGCAAATAGATTAGATAAAGAAGGTGAGAGGACTGTCTAGCATTATGGGAAAAAAGTGGACATTCTTGTTTTCTTACTTGACCAAATATATGAGCAACATGGTTCCGAAGATTCCGTAGAAAGGGCCAAACGTGATGAAATAGCGGATGTAAAAACTGCTGACCCAGGCAATATCCTGCAGACAGAAATGCTTGAAAGTTAGATGCTCTGAACACAATTTCACTTCCCCTTCATTGGCTTAGGGTCCCTACATGTACTGGCTGAATCTTAAGTCTTGTTACTTGAGGAAGCTCTATTTAGAAGGGAACAAGCATTCTCACTCCTATGTTCTACCTGGTTTGGCTTCTTAGAATGAGAGAATTTACTCACCCCCCAATACTTTCGGAGGTACATCACTTGCATGGATTGTAGGTTGAAATATATAGGCATAAGGAGGGGAAGCCCAACTGAAAAAAAAAAACAACAAAAAAGATGGTGAGTAAATGACTAGAATGTGACCTCGGTGCAAGTCGGCAGGAGTCTCTCTTCTTAACACGCCACCTGCAATGTTGCCTCTGAGCAGGGGGGCAAGGTTGAAACCCAAAGCTGGGAGTTTTGAGTCTCTGAGGCTGAACCAGGAATTTGGTGCAAGCTCTCTCAAGGAGATAAGGGGAGCTTTCAAGATTTGAGTCATTCTTGAGGGAGGCATCCCGGAAGAGCTTCTATTGTGAGCTTTCAAGTTATCTCAAAGACTATGGAATTCTTCCATCTGCCACAACCTTTAGGATTGGACCCTGTCATAATATGTCAAGATGGCAGAAATAAAGAAGGTGTACTTTCCAGGCCAGAGAATTGTTTGCCTGCTTCTCCCCCACCCTGGATCCATGAGGCTAAAGCACAAACAAGTCTTACAGAGACCCTTTCTTTGACTACAGTTCATCCAGGTACTCTGAGTCCTCTTCTAGACTGGGCTTTGTGTTGGCCTGCAAACTCTCAAACTCTGCCAACTCTGAGCACAAATGATTTCATCCATCCCACATACTAAGAGACTTGAACAAACACTAGTATAGTCCCTAATAGCTCAGAGCCACATCCCTGGGATGGCTTATTTTCTTAGAATGTTTATGTTAGAAATTTTACTATTGAAAATTCTTTCTCTGTCCCTTCGAAATGTTTCTTCTATCACCCAGAAATATCTTTCTCAAGGACCCAGGAATTATCCCTTTGAAATATGATCATGAAGGCTGGGGCCCTGTTTCCCAGTTTCTATGGGAAGGTAGGAGCCCAACTTCCATATATACCAGTTAGCAGACACAAATGGCTTAATCACATTGACCAATTTCCTCTCCCTTCAACATCCTTCAGTAATTTCCTTTAGCATGCCCCCGTGTTTAAAAAGTCTCCCATTTTTTTGTTCCAGTAGAGTTAAGCTCAGTTTATACTGAAGTCCATCTCCCTTACTGCAGTGGCCTGAATAAACTCTGTTTTGCTATCTTTAACAAAAGCACTGTATCTCTTTGACAATTTGTCTGATTTATTTGTGCCTGAGTTGCTAAGCTGGCATTTGAAGAGAAAGGACACAATGAAACAGTTCCGGAGAGCAGTGTGGTTTGTGTATGTGTGGGGGGGGGTGGATTCTGCAGCGAGTCCACACCATTCATTTATTCTTCAAAAGCTAAGGGCATATTGCTGCATGGCAGATGGGAAGAGAGTTCAGAAAAGAAACTCCCAAAACTTTTTCTTATGTAAACACACATCTAGCTAGGTTGGGGATGAGCTACCTTTCAAAGTGGGACACCAATTTCATTCCTCTTTTTGGTTGTGCAAGAGAAAGAGCAGGTGACCACCATAGGATGGGCTACAGAATTCCAGCAATGGAAGGGACAGCAGTGGAATTAATCTCTATGTCTCTAAAAATGGGCCCACTGGCCCTCTGGTCTGGCCACTGGCAGCCAATATCTGGGTAAATCAGATAATCTGCAACAGAGTTTCTTAGCCTTGGAACTGTTGGCATTTTGGGCCAGATAATTCTTTGTTGTTGGGGGCTGTCCTGTGTAGTGTAGAATGTTTAATAGCATCCCAGGCTTATACTTCCTGGATCCAGTACCATCCCTCGCCCTCCGTGGTGGTAACCAACCATGTCTCTAGAGATTGCCCAGTATTCCACTGGGAGCAACACTACTTCTGGTTGAGAACCACTGATCTACAGGAAATGTTTGGAACCTTCCTTGATTTTGGTTTATTTCTCAGATATTTTAGATGAATATATTTTGCGGTTCTAGGAAACCTTTTTTGTAATCAGTCATTGGTGTGATTTTGGTTAAGAGAAAATCATTTTTCTTCTGGTATTTTTTATTAGTATCATTATTATTTAGTTACCTTGTTTTTCTTTAAGTCTGGACCCACATCTGACATTTTGACCTAGTATCTATCTATCTATCTATCTATCTATCTATCTATCTATCTATCTATCATCTATCATCTATCTATCTACCTATCTATTGTCATCTGTCTGTCTCTGTTTACTAAAGTATCTTCTACAACTATATGTAAGCCAAGGAAACAGCCAGCTTTCTTTCATGCAGAAGCTCTATAGGCGTCATTTATTTCTGGGCCTCCACTTTTTTTGGCATCATACTGTCAATGCCTTGGCATTCTTTTCCTATCTCTATTTCCTCCCTACCAAAAGGCAAGCATTCTTTTCTTGTTGATAGGTTTTTAGTTTTCACACATTTAGAGTCCCAGATGCAAGATCTCTTGATTGGCATCCTGTCTTCCATCCTTCTTGGAGCATCTCCTTCCCGGCCCAATACCCAGAGTGATGAGATGCCTATTAAAGATTCCTTTTTGCTTCTCTGTTTCCTTTTCAGGTTTCCACCCCAGTAAGTCTGAAATAAAACATGCTGCTCTTCTGAGTTACAAGACGACATGGGAATCCTCTGTGAGAGGACTGCAGTCATGCCTTCTGGCTTGACTACTGCTTACTTCAAGGAAATGGAATGATAAGGAATGTGGCTCCATGGACACTCACCCATGTAGAAGTACAGGTGCTGCTTTTCATAGTCAATGTATTTGATTTTCTTCTTGCCATACTGAATGGAGAGAGAATACAGCTTAAATAAGAGACAATACTCCTGGCCATTATAGTAAAGAAAATCTGTGTGTTTTTGTGTGTCTAAAATCTCTGTGGAAAGAGCCATCTGATCAGAGTTCATTGGCTGTTGAACTTGAGGCACCAGAAGAAACAGAACTGGAATGGGAGGAAATATTGTGGCATCTTTTTGCTTTAATTAAGTGTGGGCAATTCTTGCAAGGATAGTTTATTCCATTTGACTATGGGGATTGTAATCATACCTTTTTTATTCCTATGGAAGGTATTTTAAGATTTTTTTGTCTTTATATAGAATTGGGTGGTGATTGAAAAGGCACATTTCTAATGAGTTTTTCTAGCTCTTCTTTAAGTACAATATTTACAATTCTGCTTGAAGTTCAGTCTCCATCTATATGCATTCATTCAACAGATATTTTTTGAGTGGTCATGTGATTACAGATATAGGCATGGCACCTCCTATCTCTCCCACCTTTCCCTCATTTGTATTTTGATCATGGATCTCATGCTGTAATTTACTATTTGTAAAGCACAATGATATTTATATGATCTCAGTACTGGGAATTTGCTTACTTTTTTAGGGGTCTCCTTCATTAATTTAATTTGTTCTCAGTGCATGTAGACAGTAAATACCTTGAGAACAGGCATAGAAGTAATGGTTATATCTCCAGTAACTAGCAGACAATCAATAAATGCTTAACTGGAGGAATGAATACATTAATGGTAATTCACATCCCACTCTATATTTTTACTGTATATTCATTCAGTTACACTATAGGCAATAGGTGGAAAACCCAAGGCCCGCGGCCTGAATCTGGCCCTCCACCTTGTTTTATACAGCCCAACACCTTGTTTCTAACTGGCAGCAGTGCTGACCTCCTTGCCCCTAGTTAAGGAGTAGTTACATTAATACAGTCTTAAAATTACATTCAACTTTTTGAAGGCAACCATGAGGCTGATGTGGCCCCTGGTGAAAATGAGTTTGACCCCCTTGTTATAGGCAGTGCTTCACTCTTGCTTTCCTCATTTTTTAAATACTTTCCCACCTACGTAAGTATAGATTTATTCTCTTATTAGGAAGGCAGGATTGATCCCTCCATCTCGTATTGTTACAAATAAAAAGAAATATGATGATGAGTCAATAATATTTATTTACAGTTATAGAAGATTTAATGAGAGGAAGCAAATATTCAGGACTCATCAATACTACTCTTGATATAAAACAACTGAATGTTAGAGTTTAAATAATTTTAAGTAATTTTTTGTGCAGTAGCTGAGAAACTATGTGTATGGATCCCAAAGGATATGTCCCAAGAGCAGCTGTGAAACTTGGAGAGATGTCCTCCATCATTTGTAAAGCTTTAGAGCAGGCACTTCTGGAGAAGCTCAAGCTGCTTCGTGAACTTCATTGAGACAAATTTTGCTTTGCCAGAGGGATAGTTAGAGAAATCAAGTGTCACAATTTTAGTAATGAACATGAAGTTCACAAACATCGGAGAGGTCCAGTTTGTTGGTGGAGCCATGGTCAAAAGCAAATGATTCACTGTCCCAGCCAAGGATTTTATTTTTTAAAATCTAGGCAAGAGAATTTGTTTCCTAATTTAGTCAGGGAAGAGGGTTAGTAGTCTCCCAAAGCTGGGAAAACCTATTTTCAAAGAGTTGCACAATATTTAGTTTACGTACCACAAGGTCCAGGAAGCAACTGACAACACTACATTCTTATTTTTATAAACCTCCTAGATACTTTTAGAAGAAGATAGCAGCTTCTTCCTAAGTACCTGCCTTTAGACCTCCTCTGTTGAAAGAAGACTTCCTCCTGAGAAACTTGGTGCTCATCCTTTACAAGTGAGAAATTCTAGAGCTGACTTTTCTCTTTCCTGTCATTTAAGAAGTACAAATTAGGGGTAGGATCTCAAAGTGTCTAAGAAGCATTTGGGCTGTGATTCATGTAGAAATGAACCCAGATGAACATGAACTACAAATAGCAGCACAGTCTTTTCTAACTGAGCTAGAATTAGCTGAACTAACTAGACTTCGATATTTGTGCTTTAGCGCTTATTGAATGTACTGACCTGTCTTCCCTGAGTGGATGTCTCCATGTCTTTGCAGTCATTGCCAACCTTAGACACCTAGTTTTACTATCTAACATTAGGAGAGCCTCAGAGCTGGTGGCAGGAACTACACAAGGATCTGCTTGTCACCAGGGCTGCTCAAGCAGAGTGATATGGGCTACATTTCTTATGCTAGGAGGTTATACTGAATAACTTTTTAGGGCAAAGACTCATGCACTCCACTTCTTCTCATTTTAGAACCCCAGATTCAGTTATTTCAAATCTATATTCTGGACTTAACAAAGAGAGATGTTTGCAGGACGTGCATGAAGTTGGGAGCTCCAGTTTGATCTTTCCAAGACGAGGCAATAGGCCTTCCTAAGAACCACTTCTAAGAACTTCTGGTGGTCAGGATTTCTAAACGTACCTTGACAGGTTGCAAATCTCCAAGGAGGAAAAGTGGGCCCATATCAATATCTGGATCTTTTGGGTAAATATTTGGTTTTACATGATGTTGGAAGTGTCGGTAATTCCACCAGTTTGCTGACAGGCCCTGAGGAGAAGAGAGGGTTCATTGGTTGTGGTGAGGTTTCTCTTTTGAAATATCCTCCATGATCAGAGTTTGCTACGTGCATCTCCCAAGTCGAAATAAGACATCTGAGTGTCTCAAACTTGCACCCACTGCTGAGTCACAGACTCAGAATGCTGAGAACCATTTACTGGACAGCAGCTCTCAAAGCCTCTGAACCAATAATTATGTGATTCAGGAACATAAGTTCAGGTTCCAATAACTCCTGATAATAAGAACCTGTTGAAAATAAATATTTTTCCATCTTTCCTTTTTGATTCTTATTTTTAAAAAAATTCTGGAGGTAGGTGGGGTAGAGTATTGTTCCTAGTTTTTCAAAAAAAGAAACCTCAGCTTTAAGATTTTAATTAGTTCTGAGTTGGGGGATGGCCCCAGGAATCCTACTTCAATGAATATTTCAAAAAGAATCATGGGTCTGAAGTAATCTCTTAGGGCAGCTTGGCTCAGATCATTGTATGTCCAGGCTTCGGTGCTCTCATATAAAAATAAATGAGAATAAAAATATTTTAGCCCTGGCCACATAGCTCAGTTGGTTAGAGATAAGCCAAGGTTGTGAGTTCCGTCCCTGGTCAGGGCACATACAAAAATCAATCAATAAATACATAAATAAGTGAAACAAAAAAATCGATGTTTCTCTCTCTCTGACTCCCTTTCTTTCCCTCTTTAAAATAATATTAAAAATATTTTAGCTGATGCCATGCTCAAATCATCCCTTATTAGTAGGTTGTTTGCGATTTTATCTCTCTTAATTAAAGTCTGAAGGGTTTAACAGAGCAAAGGATTTAGAGGGACACCAACTTAGTTTCATATATCAGATGAATAAATATTGTTGTGTGGTTTGGGCAGATTACCCATCCTCTTTGAAGCTTAGTTTCATCTCTAGTAGATATAGTATAATGATATTTACCTCCCCTCCATTTGGCAAGACACAAGATATTGTATGCAAAATGTTGGCACATTGAGATAGTGAATATCCTCTTTCCCCTATGGTGTTAATCATTTACAGAAGAATAAGCAGCAGTAGGTTTTTATTGTGTATTTGACATCTCTCAATCACTGTCTATATGTGTTTTAGATCTTTATTGTGCAATATGGTAGCCATAGCCACATGTGTCTATTGAGTGTTGGAAATGTGACGAAATTAAGATGGGCTGAATTTTGAAGATTTAAGATGAAAAAACAAGTAAAAATATCTTAATAATTTTTAAACTGATTTCTTGTTAAAATGATTATATTTGAATATATAGAATAATGAAGTTACCTTTCAAAATGTGGCTACTAGAAGGTTTATAATGACTTATGACATTTTAACGTGACATTCATTATATTTCTATTGCACTATGTTGGTCTACACCCTATACACCTATGGTACAGGAGATGGATTTGTTTGAGAAATCTGTGTTAACACTGTCTTCCCATAGTCGTTGTTGCAGTTTTCTCTTAGCAACCTCCCCTGAACCCTCAGTCCATCAGGAGCAGTCTTCTTACTTCCAATACCCCCCAGTGTCCTTCCAGTGGACGCTCTCTCTCTCTAGTCCAGCTCTCTCTCCTGAATGTCATACTTGAGTGGGCGATATTGCTTTCCAGCATTCCCTTTTGGATGTTTCATGACAGCGAAACTCAACATGGACTCATCAGTTTCTAGTCTTCCTTCTGGGGCTCTAATGGACGGCATTTCTCCTGTCAGATATCACCCATTCCCTCTTATAATTGTGTATTCACTCATTTATTCACCCATTCATTATTTACTTTGAAGTGTGTGCCGTGTGTCAGATACTGAGCTAGGCAGTATTTGGAATATAAAGATAGACATAATAAAATGGCATTCCCACACTCATGAAACTTAATCTATTGGGAGCAGAAGACAACTAAACAAGGACACTGTGATAAATAATGGTTCTCTTTTTCAATTAATCCTCTGGGAGTCAATATCTTTACCTCTTCTGTTCTCTGACTATACCCTTAAACCAATGACTGTCTCTGAAAATTGGTAATATGAGAGACAGGTTTTGATTCATGAAGGTTAGAGAATATCTGCTCAAGGTCAAGGACCTTAGAACAGTGGTCAGAGTGGTCAGGGTGTGATCTAATTCAGCTGGCTCCTCCCTGGATCCTCTGTTTGGAAGCCACAATTACCAGAGACAAGGGAGAGAGTGAGAGAGAGTGACCCACGGGGAAGTGAGGATTATTATGTACCTGCAAAAACAGGCTACTCTGCACCAAGTTCCATATAGGAATCACCCTAAATCATTCCTCATTTCCACATTAGGTTCTTTCTTAGGGTAGCATCCAGGCTTGGACTGAAACCATCCTGGATCTAAAGATCTGGCCACCTAAGTGTGGCCTTGGGCAATTTCCTTATCTGTAAAATGCTGGTGGTTACTAAAAGGATTACAGTAAATAACATGCTTTACACCCTCCCCCCCTCCCCAAAATGTTTTAAGATGTAGTCATGGAAACAATATAGGCCATATTTTCAAAGAGGGTCTTAATTTCAACTATTCTTCTTTATCCCTATAATAACATTTGATGCTTATAATTTACAAAATATGCACACTGGAGGAAGTGGGTAGAAAATATGCTACAGGGAATTCATTTTAATTTTCACATTGCAGAGAAGTCCAAAATGTATGTAGACATTTTGTGTTTTATTTTCAGAAGGGTTCTTTTCTTATGTGAACATTGCAAAAACAAGAACGCATATGTTTTTGCATAGTTAGTGGATTAAAATTCCAAAGAATCTCAATATCTGTCAATATTTGTGACTTTTCCTGGTGGAGAGGAGTGTAAATTAGTGTGAAATCAGGTTTTGAAGTTTAAAATTGTCATGCACATACAAGGTGGGGTTGTTTTCTGTTTATAGGATAATTTTCTTTATTACCTCCCTCCCATCGACTTTTCTTCCCCACAAGAAACTGTCTCTCCTGCACATAGTTGAAGCTTATATTAATTTTGCTCATGAATCACTAGTTTTGCCTGCAAAGGGACAGAGTGTACTTGATTTGCTTTTAGAGACATTTCCCATTTATTTACTCTGGTCACAAGTCATCAAGATTATATTCAACATTGTTTCTGGCCCTAGCCAGTATGGCTCAGTTGCTTGGAGCATTGTCCCATACTCCGAAAGGTTGTGGGTTTGATTCTCAGTCAGGGCACATTCCTAGGTTGGAGGTTCATCCGTGGTTGGGGCATGTATTGGAGGCAACTGATCAATGTTCCTCTCTCACATTGATGTTCCTCTCTCTTCCTCTCTCTCTCTCTCCTCTCCCTCTTTCTCTAAAATCGATCATCTATCTATCTATCTATATATCTATCTATCATCTATCCATTATCTATCTATCTATCATCTATCTATCTATCTATCTATCTATCTATCTATCTATCTATCTATCTATCTATCTATCTATCTATCTATCATCTATCTATCTATCATCTATCTATCTATCTATCATCTATCTCTATATCTATCTATCTATCATCTATCTATCTATCTATCATCTATCTATCATCTCTATCTATCATCTCTCTCATTATCTATCATCTATCTAATTTAAAAAATTGTTTCCAGAGACACAATTTATAGCAAGAGAGTTCTTTACAAATTTGGACCAATGGGAAAGCAGTGGTTTTTTAAAAAGTACCAGCAAAGGTGGTGCTGATTTAAAATATTCCACACACTGGCACCAAATAAGTTGCCAATCATCTGCAGAGCAGATCACTTTTCCTCTGACTTCCTCAGAGTAGGGGAGGGAGAGTGAGGGTCCATCACCTTACTCTCACATTGACATAAGAAACCATTGCTTCTTTATTTCTGTGATAAAGATTTCTGAGTGAATTTAAAAACACTTTGACTAACCCTGGTGAATAAAGGGCAGAAGAGTGTGCTTACAGGAATTTTCTTGTTAAATCTGTCACATAAAATGACATTATTTATTCTAACCATTTGGAGGACATATTTCTAATGTGAATCTTGATCCAACTCTTTGTTATTTTAATATACCTAAGTCTCAGTTTGCTCAACTGAAAGGAAGGTATAATTAGATTTAGATGATGATTCTAACCCAGTATCTTCCAAGTCAATATATAATCACTTCAGTAAGAAAAAGCAATTCGGCTCTGAGCCAGTACTCAAGTTTTTCCTAAGAGGACGTGGCTTGAACATAAAGATTTGGCTTAATGGAAGGCTCAGAGGCATTTCATATTCTATTAGGTCAGGGTATATAGTCACCAAATCCTAGAATGTCATAGAAAAGCAGAGGTCCAGTTTAACTTCTATTACAGATGACAACACTTGAGGGCCAGAGATAGAATGTGACTCCCTGAAGGTCACACAGTGAACATTATCAGAGTCAGGAATAAAAGTCATTCTTAGCACTCCTTGGTTGGCTCATTCATTCATTCATTCATTCATTCATTCATTCAACAAAGGCTTATTGAAGGTCTACTATGCCCTGGGCACTCTGCTGGGTGCTACATTGCAGTGGTGCACAGAAGACTGCTGTCTGCCTTTCTGGAGTTTATGTTAGTGTGGATAAAACCAACTGTAGTCTTGGCCACCTGCTTTTCTCCAGTAGTCTGGGTTTTGCAACCCTCAGCTCTTGAACAGATTCATGTGAGCTTCCTTTTACACTCGCCCCCTTTCTCTTCACTTTTACCTATTCTTCTGCACTTTTTCCTTTATTTCTTCACAGCCTCACCTTTGCAGGGCTACTCAGTCTTGCTGGGTCCCCCTAGCTTTCCCACAACAAATGTTCAGAGCCCTCCTAAGAATAGTCTCATTCATGATTTTATAGGTCATATATTCATTTTTAAAGGCACAATTCTTTTGTGAGATAGTTCCTTAACAAGGTGCCAGGGATTAGGCCAAATAGTTTACTGGGGTAAGGAAAGAATGTTAGAACTTCTTAAATAAAAATAAGCCCTTTCCTCATAAAAATTTAAAATTATAATTTTAATATATATTATAATATAATATTATATATGAGCATATATACATAGCATTTATATTATTAGTATATTTACATTTCTCTGTGGGGTATGCACAAAGATTTCTTGCTGATATGAGTGCACAAATAAGAACCACTGCCTTAGAAAATGACCTTCGAGAATCCTATCATCCTCCCTGAACATCCTGTACCTTGAGATGACACATCACAAATCTGTGCATCAGGCGGTTCCATTTGGACTTCTTAAATATGGAAAGATGGCCAGTGTCATGCTGCAAAAATGAACTCTGGGCCTGGAAGAGATACAGTTGTTAGAGGAGCTGGGAAGGCAAGAAGAAGTGAAAAATGAGGCCACTAGTTGATTCAAAGCCCCTTTGAGAGGAACAGTGGGAGATCTTGTCTGACCACAAGCCAACTGCACTTTCTGTGCTCCACACATGTAGCATTCTTTCCCAGCCTTGGTGCAGGTGGTTTTCTCAACATGCCATGCTCTCTGCCACTGTCAAAATGTTTCGGAGTAGAAACAGCATGGCCTTTGGAGTCAGAAGGATTTGGGTTCTAAACTGTTCTTCACCACTTTTGAGCTGCACAACTCTTAGTAAGTTATCCATAGTTCTGAACTTCAGTTCTTCATCTGATAAGCAGGGATAATGACACTTGACTCTTCAGGTTGTTGTGTGATGTAAATACATGTAAAGTGCCCAGCTTATGCTAAGTACCAAACAAATGTTTGCTTCCTCTTTTGCTTCCAAAGTCATTTTTCAAGCAATAGTGAAAGTTGTCTTTTAAGAAAATAGTTAACATACTGTAAATTGTGCTATGAACATTGGGGTGCATAGGTTCTTTTGGATTGGTGTTTCAGGGTTCTTAGGATATAATCCTAGCAGTGGAATTGCCAGGTCAAAAGGCAACCCAAGTGCCCATCAGTAAGTGAATGGATCAAAAAAAAAATGATGGTACACATACACAATGGAATTGTATGCAGCAGAAAGAGAGAAGGAGCTCCTACCCTTTGCAAGGGCATGGATGGACCTGGAGAGCATTTCACTGCTAAGTGAAATAAGCCAGGTGGTGAAAGACAAATACCATATGATCTCACTGTTAACAGGAACCTAATCAACAAAACGAACAAGCAAGCAAAGTATAGACAAAGATATCAAAATTGAGAATAGGCTGACAGTGAACAGAGGGGAGAAGGGAGGGGATAGTGGGGGAAAAGGGTGAAGGATTTATAGGAACAATTATAAAGGACACATGGACAATAACAAGGGGGGAGTGGAAATGGGGGAGAGAGGCGGGGAAGGGTGGGGGGGGGGGGAGGGCTCGGGGGGGGAGGCAGAAAACTGTACTTGAATAACAATAAAAAAGAAAATAGTTAACATAAAAAATTCTGGAATTAACACTGATGTTAATTCTCTATAAACTCTTCCCCAATTGTCCCAACCAAAATTAAATGCCTCTTTCTGCCCCTAACAGCACATGCTTGTTCCTCTCCTTGGCATCAGTGTCCTTTTGTCACATCATATGTTCAGATATTTGAATGGCTATCTCCCTCACTGGATTGCTCATTTCCCAAGGGCAGTGATCCAGTGCATTTCCCTTTGTGTCCACAACAGCAATGTGCTCATAGAAGGCTATGTTCAGAGACTCTCACTTTACTGAACAAAGATTTATCAGATTTTTGTGCCAAGTGCTGATTGTCATTTATAGAGGAATCCAGACATTTTTATTCTCATATCAGATGTATTTTCTGGTCTCAGAAAATTCATGGTCTAATGTATTCATACATGCTGGTTGGTTAATAAATGAAAGATAAAAATGAGTGTTACATGGCTGAAAACAGAACTTTCAGTTACTGAACTTTCGTGGACAAAATTGGGCAAAGAGTAGCAATTGTCATAAATTAAATATGTACATTATGCCAGTCACTGTGCTAGGTGTTTTACACATTAGCTTGTTTAGTTCTCCTCAAAATATTTCCATAAAACTTGTTATCTCCATTTTACAGACAAGAACTTGGGTCCAGCAAGGTTTTGATAATCTGCTGGTGTCAGACACCGATGAGTAGCTTGCCAAGAAGTATCAAGCAGCAGCTGACACTAATCTAAAGAGAGAAGAAATTCTGAGCCTTCCCCAAAAGCCATTGCCTGAGGTTACAATATCTGCTTACCTGAGAAATTGTAAGAAGAAAGGAAATACATATTGTAATTGGCCAGCCATTGCCAAAATACAGCAGCATTAGCCAAGCCAGGGCTTCCAAAATCAAGATCTGGATGAGGTGGAGGAAAAAGAACCCCAGGTTGGCATTGAACATGTTCATTATCTCTAATGTCCTCCGCAGTTCTTGGAAGTCTTCCACCAACTGAGACTGTGAAATATTCAAGGGAGAAATCAGTTCTTTCAGAGGAAAGGGTAAACAAATGATCATAACTAAGAATCTGTTTTATTAACTTACTAACACCTTAATTTTATGAATAAAAATTGATTAGCATTGAGAAATTTAATAGGGGGATTAAAAACAACAAACAACGAATACACAAAACATTTGAAAAATATTACAATTTTTTCACTAGAAAAGAGAAAGATGAGTAGTGGTTTGTCAGCTGTCCTCAAGCTGTTATAAAACTTTTTGTTGTTTCTTTGAGGGGTGGTCATGGTCAGTAAAGATATACAGAAGTCTAACAGTTGTGCTTTAAACCATCGCTGTTTTTTCAGGTATTAATTTCTGGCTATGCTTTGGGGAACTTTATTATCTATACAGATCTGTGTTACCATAAATACTCGTGCAGTTTATAAGGCCATTGCTGTCATTGTCAGTCGTTTACCTGTGCAAAGGGCTGGCTCATAGAAGATGATGAACGATGATGAACATAAACAAATACAGGCCACTTAGATTAGCTCAATGTATAAATTTCTGTAAGCTGTACTCAGTGGATCCCCAGGAAAAAGACAGGGTCTCTGGTGGCATTAGAGCATCTGCTGGTTGGAGGGGTCCTGGTTCTGTGCGTGTGTACTGAGCATATGTGCACATGTGTGTATGCATAAGGCTAGCATCAGTTCATAAGCTTGTTGCATCATACTGGAGAGTCAGTGCAAGGGCTGGGAGGAAATCTCTCTTAGCTAAATGACTATAATGGGGTTGAAAACAGAACCATGAGAAAGTAACCAGGGTATAAGAAAGAGAACAAGATTGTTTACATGTAAGAAAGGAGAGAAATTTGAAATAAAAGAAGAGCTATGAATATAATTCTGGAAGTCAAAAATTTTATTTAAAAATTCACTGATGCAACTTTTAATCAATCCACTGCCTGGGAAAAGTCCAGATGGGCTCACTCCTCAAGCTCCCATCAACCCTAAAATTCTGGAGGCCATAGATACTTTTAATAGGCCATCTCTAGAGTGGCTCAGGGTCTGGTCATATTTTCCCACCCATTTATTGTACAGAGACAAGGTCACCAAAGTCCAGAGGAGTGACTGGTCTAAAATCTTCAGTGAGTCAGTGAGAGATGCCAGACTTAAATGTATGTTTCCTGACGTCCAGTTTTGTGCTCAAATACTAATTGTCTACATATGTACTTGGGTAAATATAATATAGTCATTCACTGTCTAAAAGAGTGTTGATCTCTGGGGGTAGCCATAAATTTTCTTTAGTTTTATATACATATGTATACATGTAAATACCTATACATATATTCACATTGACGTACTAAAGAAAATTTATGGTAGATCATTACCTCCAGAGACCAACACTCTTTTAGACAATGAATGATTACTTTAAAGCTTTTAGCCATCAGTGGGGTTTTCTTTTCCTTAAAGACTATTTTTAAGAAAAACAATTAAAGTTTGCACGATCTTCCTTTTTTAACCTCAGGCCCCCTGCCCTAAAAGACATGGACTTCCCTGGGGTTGGTCAGTTACTTGTGCCCCCATGGAGTTCATGATAGCAGTAGCATCTAAAATTTAATGGAGGCAACTGAACTTGAACAACAATAAAAATGTAAAATTTATTGAGCATTTACTATGTTCCAGATACTGGCGTGAGCATTTAAGTGCCTTTAACTCTTTCAATAATCTCCCAATAAATCTTATGACGTTGGTTCTATTGTTGTTGTTATTTTACTGAGGGAGAAGATAAGCAGCAGAGAGGTTTGGTAACTGGCCTAAGCCCACACAACTGTGGCAGGGCTGGGTTGTGAGTCCAAGCTCTCCAGCCTTGGAGTCCACCCTTCTGAACACAGAGCCATACTTCCGGCACACAGCCATGCAGGATAGCATCACCACAGAAGGGGTGTGAGCTTTTGTTTGTCTCTGGTCTGCGCATAACTAGTTCTGTATCCCTAGATTCCCTTTTCCTCTGTGAGTTTGCTTCATCATTTCTTAAAGTGGAAATATAACCCTCATTCTATCTGCCTCATGGTGATAGATGAATCAGCACTTTGTACAAATTATTTTCGAAGAATTATACAAATGTAAGTTGTTTAAAAATAAATTGAAAAAAAAAACCCAAAATGCTTAATATTACTAGAATCTCTTTAAACTTTACGTAAAATCATCCTAGTGAATGTTCAGTCTTATAGAGATCCCGTCCTTTGGAGGAAAGTGTTTAGGTAACCAAAGTCTTATAGAGAGAAAGAGTGATGTCCTTCCTCAAAATACCTAAAGGATTGGGGCCAGAGAAATAACTTGGAGTCCCAGTTCTTCAACACACCAGCAGTGGGGCTTTCAGGGAGTAATTTATTGACCCTGGACTCTAATTTTCCCAAATGTCAAAAGGGCTGTAGTTAGAATATAGTCACATCTTTCATTCATCAGCTATTTGTGGAGTTTCTACTGTGCAGATGAGTCCTGAGGACACAGGGATAAGCCCAATAGAGACAATCTCTGCTGTCACGAAAATAAGTTTGCCAATAAGGGAGCACAGACACAGACATTAAACAAATAATTACAAAAAGTCACTGAAAAAAATTAAACGTGTAAGTTGCCTGGCATGAGGAAGGTGTTTAGAGACAGGGCATTACTGTTTGATGCGGGGCCAAAACTCTGCTCATTTGTTTCACAGAGGTTTCAGAGTTCCAAGTAGGAAGATGACACTGTTTGTAGATACATGGAATTCACTCATTCATGCTGTTGCAGGTCCACCCAGGCACGATGCTGGTTTCTCACAAAACATGATAAGTGGGACCTGAAATATACCTTGGCCCCATTGCTCCACTTATTCTTTTCTTTTGTCATTTTTATTTACTTTTTTTTTATTGAATTTATTGGGGGTGGAAATTGGTTCATAAAACCATACAGGTTTCAAGTGTACACCTCAACAAAACATCATCAGCACACTGCATCATGCACTTACCACTCAAAGCAAATTCTCTTTCCATCCACATTTATCCCCACTTTGCCCACATCTACTTATCCCCAACCCCCTTTCCTTTATCACCAAACTGTTGTCTGTGTCTACGTGTCATATATATATATGTATATATATATATGACTATAATATATATATATATTTTTTGCTTAATCCCTTCACCATCACATATTCCTGAGTCCTGAGACCTCACTCACATTTTTGTTTCTCTCATAGCTGGGCTCTTCTGGGGCAAGCTCTCCAATGAGCAGGGGCTTAAGATACAGTCGTGCAATGTCCAGCTCGGGGTGCATGGCTCTGAAGACATCCTATAAACCAGAGAATTGTTAGAGGCTTAGAAGACACATGCTTATCCACAGATTAGTCCCCTTCCTGACCTCACCCTGTGCCATTCTGGGGACCCAGCATAGAATCTGTTAAGAGAATTTGCTCCCAACTTCTAATTCATGTTTCAAGTTGACAGAGCAAAATTACTCTCAATGAAAGTTGGAGATCCACCTACTGAATGCACTGATTCACTAGGGAAGTCCAATACAGCCAGGTTATCCCCAAACACTGGAGAGACCTCTATTTATTTTATTGAGAGCCAAAAGAAATAGGGGTTTAAGTTTATGGGCCATGATAAATTTTTCAAGTCCAACATCATGCCTGGGGCATGCTTACACTATCTGAGGCATACAGTAGCCAAGACTGGCTATGCAGATCATGTCTCCTATCAAAGTCTGCCTATGGGTTCTTAGTAAAAGATCAGGGGAATGAAGGCCTTGAATTAAGTTATTTCCAAAAAAAAAAAACACAGAATAAAGTTGATGGTGGTTGCTCAAGACAAATGTAGAAGAGAGTGTGGGAGCACAGCCATTGAACTCTGGGTTGTCTGGAGTATCACAGTCTTGGCTGTTTGTCACTTCTCCTAGAAAACACTAAAGTAGTTTCTGCAGGGGCTTGTGACAGCCAGGCAGAGAATTGAGTTGACCAACTCTATTTTTCCATCTCAGATCCCTACCTAAGTAGAAATTCCAAGTGGCTATGAGCAGTGGCAATGGTTCCTATATCTTGTCTTTATTTGGAAATGAAAGATATTCTCTTCTCTTGGGGATTTAAATAGTTTTGGGGGAAGGGAGATTCCCCAAGAGGAAGATGCTGGATTTCCTGCTATTATGGCTTTGGTTGGCCTGATTAAAAAATAAGAAATACAACCAAGATTGTAACTTGGATACGTGGACACCACATACATTATTCTGAGTTCTGGCATTGCATAGTACTGATTAAGTAGATGCCAGAGCAGCCATCCTTCATCTCAATCCTGGCTATGTAATTGTGCACAAGTCTCTTGACCTGGTTGTGGTTCTTTTTTTCTCTTTTCTAATGTGAAGGTGATGACAATAGGTATTCAATTCATAAAGTTATTATAAAGATTAAGTGAATGAATTAGAATCTGACTCTCAATATACTTCAGCTATCTTTCTAATATGTATAAGTCCAGTGATAAGGACTTACTACGTAGCTTCTGTGCAAGACAACAATTCAGAAATTTCATTCCTGTACCCTAATGCTTAATGTTGTGTCAGCTCTGAATTATTTTAGTGAGTATGAATACTTCTCCATCTTTAAATAGTAAAGCAACCTTGGATATAGCCAGGAACTACACATGAGCCTACTTATGAGAAGGTGCTTATATAGTGAGTGAGGTTAATTGGAAAGGTGCAATACCGATTCTTTGGACTTACTTAACCTAGATTCAGTGATATGAAGAGATTTGTATCTGCTAGAACCAGCTCAGGCTCTACTGTCCATTCTGCTCCTGCACATTTCCTCTGACCCCTTGGGAAATGCCAACTTGTATGATTTCAAAGGTCTTTTTTTAACTGTCACATTTAATGATTCTGAAATTTAGTTTCCCAAACCAGGAAAAGTCATTCAATGATTAAGAAGGTGACTAAAGTATTTCAGGATGATCCATATTGAAAAATCATGTTCTGCTTGTTGTTTGGGAACAACTTAGGATGGAAAGCATCCTGATTGATAAAGATCGGGGTAAAGGAAAGGTAAGCTATTACAATTTTGTCTTAGTCCAAGCAGCCATCCAGAGTCCTGGCACAGTGTGCTGACAATGATATTCTTCCAGGTTCATTGTTTCTTCTGATACCCAGCAAGTTTCATAGGTCAGTACTGTGATAACAGATACTGAAGACCTCCTAAACAGTGTTCTAGAATAGTAGGCATTGCCCTGTTTGTGGAACTCTTCATTGGATCTATGGGCAGTACAATAAAAAAGTTTAGATAGTCTTAGAATATTTGATTTAGAAGAATTTCCTAGGACACTGAAAACTGTGTCAGTTTAGAAATCCCCTCTTGCAGAAACAAGTTCTGTAATTAGCATTCTTGGGCAAGTATGTTCCTGCTGAAGGAAGGAAAGGGGAGAAAATGAAGGGGAGAAGGTATATTTCCAGGATTTATTAAGTGTATCCTATGTACAAGGTGATTTATGGGCCAATTTGTAATCATCACTAGTTCCATGAGGTTCCATTACTTCTGTTTCTCAGAGGGGAGAAACATCTTGTCCTAAATGCCACAGAATATAGTAGAGTCAGGATTTGAACTCAGGACCATGTGACTTTAAAGCCACAAAGCTGTAAAGGTCTATTCCAGCCTTAACACATATCATTTTTTTAAAGGCCTCTCAAGAGCGGAGCAACACCAGATTGTTTGGGGATGGTGCTAAGATCAGTATGTATCTACTGAGCAGATAGTAATGGTGCCTCCCCACCTTAGGTTGTAATCATGTGAATGACTTTGCCTCTGGTTTCAGCCTACCTTCTGAGACTTTGGCTTTGCACCATGTTATTCACTGGATCACTCCATATTCAATAAACTTTCCATGCTTCGTCATGGTGCTGAAGCTTTGCACACACCGTTCCCTTTGCCTTCCTCCATTTGTCTCTACACAAAAGCTCTTCTTCACCCTTCAAGATCCAGATGAAATATTGCCTGCCCTAACCCACCCAGGAAAGTTATGCATGATCTCCTCTGGGCTTCATTTCTAGGACTTTTCAAACTATGTTGTAAAGACTCTGCATCTTCACCCCCTCTCTAGTGGTCTTTGAGTTTTTTGAAGACTGGGACTATGCCCTCCTGTTGATTACATTACATATGCCATCTATCAGTATGCCAGTGAGTCATGGTATACGCTCATAGATGCCTAGTGAACAAGGGAGAGAGTGCATGAATAAGTAAACACAGAGTTTTTCATCAGAGTGTCAAACTCAGAGGATACAGATTTTTAGCATCATTGTCTCCTACCTACCCTCAGCATCTCATTTTCTGACCTTTCTGCTGTAGCCTCTCATTTTCATCTTACCCTCTTGATTTTCTTCTCAGCCATCAATCATCTCGACTCCTTAACCTATTTATGCATTTCTATCACAGCTTAGCTCAAAATTGATTGTTTCCAAAACAGCATCACACTGGAAAAATATGATTTTTACAACTAGCTTGGAAATCTTGATAATCTTTTGCTGCGTTTTAATGGGAGATGAAGAGATGTGCTTTGCTATAAAAGCAGCATGACTGTTAGTGGAAGAGAAAAGTACATAACGTCTGAGACAAAATCCTGCCTTTGTAGCTTCAGTACTAGATCCAGGTTGTGCCCTGCACAAAGGCACTCAGCCAGGGGGGAATGTATGGGCTGAAATCCAGCAGGCATTCCTGCTTGCCAGCTCTCCAGCTGCAACACCCAAAGAGTGTGCCTTCCTCATTCAGACTAAGACACAGTGCAGGGTAACAGGGGAGCAGGCTGTTTTATATTGGTCAAATTACTTAATTTATCAAGCTTTGTTTTTTTTCTAAATGTGTATAATAATACTACCTTGTCTGCCCCATGGGCTCATTAATTTCTTTATTCATTTATTCAGTCGTTCCAAAACCTATTGAGGATCTAGCCTAGTGGGTAACAGCTTAGGCTTTGGAATCAGACATCAATAAATGACTCATTTTTATATTATTTAGTTCATCTGAGGTGAACTGAAAATTTTCAAAATTCAGAAAAGGAAAAAAACCAAAGGCAAGTATATGTATGAGTCAGAGAACAAAGTGATTAGAACCTGCATTTACTCACCCCAGAAAAGCTCACTGGAATAGTCAATACCCATCCATCGACATCCATTCCTACCTCTTTGGGTAACTTCTCCTCTGCTCACCCTTCCCACTCAGATCTCATCTGCTGCAAAGCATTGGCTAGAACACATCACCTCCTATTTTAAGAGTCCAGAGTGCTAACCATTATACTATGGAACCTGTCACGTTATATTTTGAATAGGCCAATTTAGGGGGAGAATGCAGTTTTTGCCCCTTTCCTGGGAGAGAGCCATTTTGGAGTAGAAAATGTCACATGAAGTCATATAGATTCCTCTTCACACTCAGGGGTAAGCAAAGGGTTATTTTTCCCCCTGCAACTCATTCTATTGTTTGAGAACTTTCATCATTTGAAAGCTCTTTCTTACATCGGGATTTGTTCTATGATACTTTCAGCTGAGCTCCAGCCCAAAGTATCTTTTTCTTTCTACTTTCCCCACCAAACTTGCTCATCCTCCTGGCTCCCCTTTCCCATAATGGATTTCATCACCTACTTATCTAAGCCAGATGTCCGTAAGTCAGTTTAGACTCCTTCATCCTGTTTACTTATCCAGTTACTTATCAGCCCTAAATATCCATGGCACTCATCTCCTCTTTTTTTATTCCTATCATCATTGCATTGTTCAAGTCTCCAAGATGTTATCTGGACTCCTTCCTTCATTTTGATCAAGTTTTCTCAATTTTCTCCTTCACACAACTGCTAGGCTGGTAGTGTTCATGCATTTCACTGATTATCACTTAGTCACTTCTCTCTCCACTCCTCTACCCATTATTTAAATAAGAACTGGGTTATTTAAGATATTTTGACAACCCAGAGAAGATGCAATTATTACTGACTATTACTCTCCTTTCACTAACAGCTTTGAGGCCCTGCTTGATTTTGTTGTCATGGTTGTGGGCTGAGAAGGATGCTGTGCTAGAGAAGTGTGATTCTGTGTAGTGGAAGGACAGGAAGACATACAGTGAGGGCCCAATGCAGAGTCCTTAGCTCAGCATCAAGACTATTTCTCCATCTCCTCCTTCTCTTATCTCTTCCCCTATGACTTTTCTTTATTGATCTCCTCTTCCTCTTTCTCCTCTTCTCATTCTCATTCCATGACAGTCACTGACATTATTGTGTTAAGACAAAGGAAGTGTAGGATGCCCATTCTGGCTGAACTCTTAATCATGATCTGAATCATATCTGCACTCCACCTTGGTGTACATGCTCTTCCTCATGCCCTCGTCTCACCTCTGTTGGCTCTGCTCATCCCAAGCCACTGGGAGTGCTCTCCTCTTCCACACTGCAGTCCTCCAAATAGTTGAAATAGACTTAGCTGTATTTCCTCTAAGTTTTTGTCATCCTTTCGCTGTCATCAATCCCTTTGACTCTCACAAGAAAGAACTTAAGTTTCTCAATGTCTCTCTCAGAATGAGGTGTCCAGAGATAAAGAGTGGGACAACCAGTACACAGGATGATGCACCTGCTCTCTTTGTTCTGGACGTGTCATACATGCCCATAAACCACAAGATTGCACTTATTTTTTCTGTGGAACCTGAAACACAATGTTGTCTTAAAACTTGTGACTATTCATTCATATGCATTTCCTGTTATCATATGCTTTGTAATCCTCATCTTAATGATTGCAAAATAACCCAACAGACAGATAAATTGTGATCTATATAATTAGTTCTTCTTGGACTTACAGGCTATTTTTGGCTTTTCCCAGATGAGCTTTTCCAGCTGAGCAGACTGGAGTCTGGATTCTAGTTACCTGTACTGTGCTATTAGTTTTAAATTATATAGTTTGAAAACAGCCAGGTAACTCACATATGCAATAACAGTAGTTGATGTGCCAATGTTGTTTTATGGACTTATTTTTCTTGGTAAAGTTGTTTTGGAGTCACTTACAACCTATCTTAGAAGAACTAAATGAAAAAGCCCAAGAATTGCCATTTTCTGAGTAGTGAATCTGTGCCACAGACCATAGGAAACATTTTACTTTATCTCCACTGACTTTCACGACAATGGTAATATGGAAGTATTATTATCTCCACTTTCCAGATAAGGGAGCCAGGCTCCAAGAGCTTCAGCAGCCTCCTCAGGACATTCCTAGTCAGTGGTAGAATCCAAAGGCAAAGAAGACTTGGTTTGTCCTGAAACATATACTCTGAATCATTAGTCTCTGCTACTAAGAAGGATTTTGGAAAGACTGACAACAAGAATGAGTGAATGAATGAATGAATGAATGAATGAGTAGATAGATGACCCCATGGGAAAGACTACTTAGGTATCCATATTCGCCTTTTATGAGGAAGATGGAGGCTTGGAAAAGAGTCACTGTGTAAATAATAAAAGATTGCCCCTTCTGGACAGTTGCAACCTTGGAAAGAACCCCCACAAAGAGACCATTTGGGGGTCCATATTCCCCTTTCAGGACATAACCTACAAAGACCTCTTAAGTTGTAGAGTATTGGACATCAAGTCCTCTGACTTTATGTTCTTCCCTCCCTCCCTAGAGACAGTTGTACCCTCCACTTTGAACCCTCTGTTCTAAATCAGATGGCACCAAATGTAATCAGGATCTCTAAGCTGGTGGTAAACAGGAAGTAATAATCACATCTTTGAAGCTATGTCAGAGATATGGATAGTAATAGCTACAATTGAATGAAAATTTATTAAAGTGTCTGGCATTACCCTAAGCACTTCATGAGCATCAGTCCCTTTTACCATAAACCAGTTAGTTGGGTAATGTGATTCTCATTTTGCAGATGGTGAAGCAGAGGCTCAGAGTGTTCTAATAGCTTTTCTAGGTTCATACAATAATTGCAAAGCCTAGACTTTCCATACTCTGAGTAGGCATGAAGTATTATAGTTGTCAGAAATTTTCTGGCACCCTCCTGGTCTTCTTGAGCCATCTTTCTTTGGAGAATTTTTTCTCTGAAAATGTTTGGATTTACTTTTCTAACATCTAAGGTACATGACTGACTGACCATGCTTAGGATTTTTATTCTCAAAATATGAATCCTACGGTGGTGTGGATATTTTCCCCTGTGGTTCCGATGGCTTCTATTTTATTAATAAATTCCTCCTCCTTGGCTAGAACTGGATGCAGAATCATGGTTTTTCCTGACTTCTGGGAGGTAAAAACTGTCAGCAAATTACAAATTTACTACCCGAGCTACCTCAAGCTTAGAGTCTATCTGTGTGGTTTTCAGGGTGGCTGAGACCCACATCTTTGCCAACACATCCTCTGAGCTAAATTCTATGACTTGTGTTAGGAAAGCATCATCTACATTCTGGGTTGTGGGAGTAAGGGGGTGGGCTAGATAGGTATTTGTAGTATTTATTTTATTTTTCATTCCCTTTCTTTTGTTAGTTTTGCACACATGCTTTCTACCTCGCTTCTTCTACCCTCATCTACCTGAATTCCTACCCAGTATCTGTCTTCCCAATACCAGGATACTCCCGCCCCTTACTGCAAGCACATGCTCGTTTTCTCAAGAAAAAGTTGACCTTTGTTTAAAAAATACCAGGTCTGATGGAAGGGAGGGGAAGTAGCAAGGTATGTTCAGAAAGGTATTCACCTGAGTGCAGAATCACAATAGGGAGATGGTAGAAGAAGAACCTGGTTGGAGGAGGGAGATGAGAAATTGAGGAAAAAATGAGAATTGGGGAAAAATATGCTGATAGTGTCAAAAGATAAAATATTGCTTAACTTTGCAAATTTGCCACGTGCTTGCATATTTTGTTATTATTAGCACTATTTATAGTTAAACAACATTTTCAATTTTATACTTTGAAACAAGTATAAATTTGTATATTAAAGGAGAATTTGTATACCAAATTGTGAAACAACAAGACAACAAAGTAAGAAGAAAAAAAAGTCTGGGTTTCGATTTCTGCTCCACATATTAACTGTTTGATTTTGGGTTAGTCAGATCTTTTTCATCTCACTTCTGCATCTGTATAATGTGAACAATGAAATTCATAATTGGCATCAAACACACTTCCTCGAAAGGTATTTTAAATGGGCTTCCTAAATGATTTAACAGTTTGAGAAACCTTCCTCTCAGATGCTAAATGGAAATTTTATTTGTAAGAACTCAGCTACAAAGGTCAGAAACGTATTTGATTTCAAAATTTGGCAATGTTACTTGCCGGCTGTGTGTATTATCTGCCTCTTTGAATGAGCTTTCTCATCGCTAATACGGGGATGATACCCACCTTCTTCACAGTGAGGTTTCAGTGAAGTGATGCATTTGAATGTGTCTAAGGTATTCTAGACATCCAATAAACGTCACAGTATTTTTTTCCCCTTTGCTGTTTTGGTGGGGGAGAGTGATGAGGAGAAGCAGTGGGAGGGAAAAAAAAGCAAAGACTGGAAGGTAAGAAATATAAAGGTTTTGAATCTTAGCTCTGCTGTGGGGCGACTTTGGCCAGTTAGTTATGCTCTCTGATTCTAGTTTCTCCTCCCATAAAAGTGTCTTGTATTACCTGTGTGACACTGAATGAGCTACAAGGAAGGAAAAGGGCTCTGCAAAGCCTAAACTCCTATGCAATCGAAGGTTTTCATCACTGTTATTAACATTTTGATGCCTAACAGATGAATCACTGGCTTGAGCACGTACTGACTTGCTTTTGGGAAGAGAGCCAAGGTTGCAGCCACCCAGCAGTTGGAACAGAGAGAGGGCAGAGCTTTCCGCTCCTTACCGTGGCGTCTTCCCCAGCGTAGTGGTTGAGGACCCGGCGCCCACCTGGATGGCGGTCTGCCCAGCCAGTAACATTGTAGACCCTGCGGTTGATCACCAGCCACTGGTCGGCCTCCTGATTGTGTCTCTGGATCTCCTGCCAGCTGTACAAGTTGAGGCTCTTTCTGGGCATGCCACCATTCCCATCTGCCACCTGCTTTACAAAGCCTTCTGCTTTCCCATTTGCTGCTGGTTTGTGGTTTGCCTGATGCTGCTCCCTTATGTAGAGCCGACTCTTTCCTACAAGGCTTCCATTGTCCTCGTTCTTTTCTTCAATCTTCATTGTCACTGAACCCCTGAGATTTCTGGGTTGACTCCTGAAACTTCTAATCCTCACCTCTGATTAGACGATAAACTAACCCTTTCCCCCTTTTATTCCATAGCAATAAGATGCCTGCACAGGATTCTTCTTTTTCGGCCCAGTTATCTATCTCTTTATAAACCCGATGGTGAGCACATTCCCAGCCTCTCACTTCTGCCTGTCCTGAATCTCCTCTGCCCTGATGGAGGCTGGACCACCTTTATCTCTTAACTTCTCTCCCTGCAGAGGGACTCTTAGCAGCATCCTTCATCACTGAGTCCCTAAGTAAAGAGTCGTGGCCAATCGCAGTTGGGCACAATGTTGTGGCCCGCCCGCTGGGAGGAGGGGCTAGGCTCTGTCACGTACCTTCCCTGCTCTGCTCAAGCTGGGTTGGGTTCCTACCTCTCTGACGTACCTGTAAATGGGAACATTCAGATTTGTTAATTGACTATGTGAACAGAAGCTTTCAAAATCTCCAGGATGACAGCTGCGAAGAAGGAATGCTTGGTGGACTTAGGAAATGCTCTTTTTGACAGCTGTTATTTCTCCCTAGAGCTTTTAAACTTTTAAAAAAGACTTTCTTTTTAAAAGAAAGGTTTGTAACTACCAAGAAAGCATATAAATGGTAAGCCAGTTTTTCTCTTAAGTTGGCTAAATCTGTCAACACACCTGAGTGTAATAGCGACTGACATTTACTAGGACACATGATGATTTTCCAAGCCCAGGTCACACTTTATCTGGTTTAATCCTCACATTAATCTTTTGAGGGAGGTACTGTTAGTGCCCCATTTGCCAGGTGAGAAAACACTGGCTGAGAACCTCAGGTAATGTGAGTCACAAAGTCAGACATAAATCCAGATTTTCTGATTCCAAGTCCCCAACTCTTTCCACTTGGTTCTCTGAACCTAGGGTCTAGATGTATGTAATAATAACGTGACACAGTGGTTTAGAAATGAGTCAGAGGCAGAGATTACAGTGTGGTGGTGGGGCATATTAATGTTAAAAATGGGGGAATGAAACAATAGAAATAAAACCATTCTCATATTTAGAAATAAGTCCTAAGTAAATCATCAGAATGCCCAAGATTTATGTACTCAGGGTGTTATTCCAGTATGATTTATAAATGTTATAAATTAGAAATGGCCTAAATGTCCAACAATAAAAAAGACTTATTTTTTCAATGTATTATTGAACATTGTATCAGTGTTAAAATAAGTTACAAAATTTCATACAAATTTTAAGGGTATGGGCTTATATTTGCAGTATAACAAGTAAAAAATTAGTCAATCATATTCTGCTTGGAAGACAAATTCTAAAATATTGGCATTAATTCTTATTGTTATTAAAGATTTTTTTCTTTAGTCTGCATTGTCTTTCTCAAATTTTCTACAAATAAATACATGTTACTTTCATAATTTAGAAAAAAACAGGTTTTTGTTTTTAAAATAGGGAATCGAAGAAAGAAAGGAAATGCATGTTGGAGCTAGATGGGCCTAGGACCATGTTTGGGTTCTCCCATGTGTTAGCTATACAACATCATGCAAATTACTTTACTTCTTTGGGCTTTCAACTTTCCATCTGTAGAATGGAAAAAAAATAAACACAATTCTCCGAATTACATTAAATTAGCCTAAGTGTTATGATATTTACAGAAATCCTCAGTAGTTTTGATAATTTCTGTGTGGGAGTTTTACAAATCTAACATACGTACATTTTGGTATTTGGAAGTGATATATGTAAATTCAGGATAGCTCTGGAATTTTAGTATAAGTGAAGTTAGAAGACAACAATCTAGTTGCAAGCTTGTGGGAGGCAGGTAAGGGGGGTTGCCCAGGGGAGTTGTGTCTGCTTGGGTAACAAATACACTTATAAAGATAGATACTCATTTCTTTAAAACATTCGTACTTGTTTTGTTTTACCAGCCAGGGGGCTATTTATAATCCTGGAAATGACATAAACTTTGGAGCCAGAACTATCTAAGCTGAGTATTCTTGCACAAGATTCTTATTATCTCTGTGCTGCAATTTTCTTATTCTATAAAATGGGGTGAACAGAAAGTATTCTCATAAATTTGCAAAAGGGATTGAATTCTACTATACGTAGGAAGAGTTTAGCATAGCATCTAATACTTGGAGGTGTGCAATAGGTGTGACAGCTGTTATTATTGTTATTGCATATATTTTTAGTTTTGCTTTGGAATGTAGTCACCTATGCCTGTTAGTTATTTTCTCAGGTCCCAGAGCTCACTTTGTTTTATTTGTATTAAAAGAAATGTTGTTATTAAAACAACCTCCATTGTTAAAGCCCAGGTGGAGAGACCAGAGGTATTCGACTAGGGGTGGTGAGGCTCTTTTGAATCAACTTTTTGAGCCCCCAAAACAAAGGGGACACATCTGGGGCTTTCTAGGCTAGGACTTCTGCTCTATCTTCTTCCAGGAGAAACTGAATTTCTTGTAATTTCATTCTTGTTTTACTCAATTCTATGGAAGAAAGAAAGAGGCTGGGCAGGGGGAGAGAGAAAATGGTAGAAGTGGATAAATGTGAATGGAGCTGTGGCTTACCCACCTGGTGCGGAGGGTTAAGAACTAGGAGAAAGCCTGTGTAATTACCTAAATATTTGCTAAGCTTGTCTGATTGATTGATTCCTAAGCATTCTTGCCTGAGATGTTTTCCTTCAGGGCTAGAAGGTAAAGATAGAAAAAGCTGCTAGAAAACCTCTGGAAACCAGCTGAAATTGAGCAGAGGACACTTCCATGGGTTTAGTGCAAACTTTCTTCATTATCCTCATTATAATACAAAAATCTCCATCCAAGGCAAGGCATACCCACTGTTTTCTGTACATGTGATGGATGTCTAGTCGTGTCCACTTGCTGTGCATGCTCACCCTAAACATACCTAACATGCTATGATGTAAGCAACAGCCCTGGAATACCACGTGGCCTTTTGTTCTTGGGGAAACACTGTTCAGGGGATCACTCCCAGTGTACTCTTTGCTTGCTGGCTGGCAATCAAGTTCCTTGGCACGTTCTTTTGTCTGACACCTACCAAGTGGCCAGGCCCCGTTTCAGCTGGCAATAAAATGAGACAAAAGAGAGGGAGTAGATAAAGAAGGAAGTGGTATGGAGTAGAGAAAGAAAGTATGTCTTATAGTGGTAAAAAGTGAGTAGGTGACTAGGATGCTGGTCTCAACTTGGTCCCCAACTAACTGCTTGCCTTGCCCCTTCACTGGGACTCAGTTTCCTTATATGTAACATGGGAAGTTGAAATTGACAGGGCTCCAATAATATTTTGAGTTTAATAGTCTGTGAAAAGGTGAAAGAAAACTTCCTGACATTATTTTGTAGGGGAGTGTGACAATTGGTTTCTGTGTAGGTTGTGTGTAAATAGCTGTAGAGTGTTGGTGGCCAGCAGGCATGAACATGCCCTTCCCACAGGGACCACCTGTGGTTTTGGGGACAGCCTAGAACTAGTTCCTATACTGGCCTTGACACAGATGGAGAGCACATGAGCTTTTGCTTGTTGAGGGTCAGATCCTCTTGAAATGAGGAGACTGGGCATGACTTTGTCCCCCGCTTCTTGTGCAAAGCTCAGAAAGTATTGGGACTGGAGAATCCTAAGCACACTCATCTCTCAATAAATATTTCTTTTCAAAATGGGATGCAAGTCCATCAGATTCCGAGTATGTGTTGACTGTGTGGAGATCGTTGCCAGACTCGGAGGCGCGCACTCCAGCCTCAAGGTAGCTGATCCGTCCCCAGCAACTCGTTTTCCTGATCAGGTTCCAACTCTTGCTGGGGAAATGAGGTAACTGAGATGAGGTGCCTCATCACAGAGGTATGCTGCAGAGGGTGCTAATCACAAAAATGACTTCCTGGGAGGACAGGGTTCTGGGATACCAATTCCACGTGGGGCTTTTTGAAAAGCTAGCATCTTTTACCAGTGGAGGTGAGTTATCCAATGATTTACAAATCAATCTGAACCTGTACTGAGTAGCTTCCATTGTTCTCCAGGAATTTATTGGCTTTTAAAAAACAAAGTGCATGTTTTCACCTCATTTTGCCACAGGAAGTCAGAGTAGGGATTACCATGACTTGAATATATGTATTCAATTCCTCAGGAGATTCAAGGTAGTATCTCTGGGTCAGACAGGTTAGACCAAAGGTAGAGCTTTTGGAATCCCAGAGCCTCTACCTTTCAGCCTGAAGCTTGTCAGATGTCATAGTAGTTTCTCCTGACATCAAGGACCTTCTTCCCTGTACCTAATTTATTGAAGGCTTACAACAAATTAATTATGTTCTGGTTGCCATGCTAAATAACCTGGAGATGAGAGATGAATAACACTTGAAGAGATGCTGAAAACAAGACAAGTAAACAAAATGTACCCCCCCCCCCACCCCAAGCATTTAGTTTCTTTTAGAGAGCCAGACTTCCAGAGTTCAAAATCCAGGGCTCTGGCTTCTAGCTCTGTGAGGTTAAGTGCATTGACCTCAGTTTTTTCTAAACTAGGGATGATGCTCATAATACTGAATGCTTCATAGATTTTCTTTTGTGAAGATTAATTGTATTAATTCATATAAAGAGCTTAGGACAATGCATAGCATGTCTTAAGGTCTGTGTAAATGCTAGCTACTAATATTATTCTCTTATTTCTGAGTCAGCATATTATTCAACGATAGCAAATAGCTGATCAGTACTTTCTATGACCATACTGCATCTTTACCATGATTCTGTTTTCTTTTTAAATATTTTTAAAATCAGTTTACATTCAGTATGATTCTGTATTAGTTTCAGATAGACAGCAAGGTGGTTAGACAATCATGTGCTTTACAGAGTGGTCTCCCCGCTGCTTCCAGTACCCACCTGGCCCCATACATAGTCATCTCCATATTATTGACTATGGTCCCTATGCTGCAATCTATGTCTCTGTGGTTATTCTATAACTACCAATTTGTACTACTCGGCCCCTTTACATTTTTATCCAGCCTCCCAACCTCTTTCCCCTCTGACAGCTGTCAGTCTGTTCTCTGTGTCTATGAGTCTGTTTCTATTCTGTTTGTTCTTTGTTCATTAAATTCTACATAAATATGAAATCATATGGTATTTTTCTCTCTCTGACTGGCTTATTTCACTTAGTATATAACCTATGTTTCTTAAAGAAAGTAGGAAGACAGTCAAATGGGGAAGGAAAAGAGATAAGCGTGTATCACTTCAGTAACTGAGGTAGTGAAAAAATGATCAAAAGTACAAACCACAGACTGAAGAAGCAGGTTGAGTTTTCTCCTCACAGTTTTCATGGTCTTGGTTTTCTGAAGCATCTTCTATGCCTTGGAGGCTCCTTGTCGGCTTTTAAATCAAGACACGAACCTTCTTCAGCTCTGCAATGTCATAAACCAACAGAAAGGTCTGTGTTATGCACAATCCTATAATCGTGTCCTCAAAACCAGAGCATTGCTCTCTTAGGTAACAATGAAAAGCATTTAAAAAGAAATTCTGTGACAATCTATGCTACTTTTTGTTTCTGGGGACTAAAACTTTGCTAATAAAGAAAGAAGCACTTTGAAAATAGCACAGAGAGTGAGAAAGTTCTAGTCTTGGCAACAACAGAACTGATCATGCCTCTTTTATGCTTTTCTTCTTAAAAGCTGAACATCTTTATCAAAGTTACTCATCCTCTCTGAACCCCAGTTTCCTTCTCCATTAAACTGGGTATAATGGTATCTATTCTGCCTGTATTTTAAAGTGTTATGAGGCTCAAAGGAGATAATAGAGATGGAAGTATGGTTTTAATGCAGACATCTGCTATGATAATTGTGATTTTACAGAGAGTGCAAAATTTGTCAAGTTCTCCCTGGGAACTATTCCAACTGGATCCATTGTGCCACAGAGAGAAAAACATAACCATTCTCATTAATGACAGGATCCCGCAGAATGTTTGACTCCGTGTAAGGGGATTTGATTCTTCTGTCAACTTGGTATAATTAGTCCCTTTCTACCTACCTATATAAGTGCTTTGAGCTCCTTGAAGACTGACATTATTTACTTAAATTCCTGTGATTGTAGCTATTTTTATCACTGGCTGAAGGGGTTTCCAGGAGGGTTCATTTGGTTTGGGACATGCCCTGGCTGGCTCTGTGTGAATGGAGTGACTGTATGAATTATACACCCATTTCCCCCAGGGCGACTGTTCTGAAGTGATGCTTTATCATTTTGACAAAGTTTGTTTGAAAAACACCCCAATTATCTCTTGGTGCTTTGGCTTTGAGAAGTCTCATTATCTCAACGCAGACATTCAGGCAGGACTGCTTTAGTCACAGACTCTCCCAGCACTCAGCTAGTCCCCATGGCAGCTGGCGATAGGCTGGCTCTGGTCCTGCCATGGGCTGGAGTCAGGTGGGGCAGTGTGGCCTTATATTCTCACAGATTCAACAAAATCACTTATTCTTGTGGTCTCAGTTACTGCCTTGTTTCATGGAGAGAAAAGAGAAATGGAGATCCATTCCTGAAAAAGAAACATGGATACCCAAGACTTTGTGTTCAACTAGTCAAAAAAGAGATGAGGAGGGCTAGAAGACAGAGGAGGAAATTAAATTCTAAGGTCTAAGAGGGCAGGATTTCTGATTGTTCAGTGTGTCACTCTATTGTAGAGTCTGACCTAGGTCCTCACTAAATATTTGTTATAAACAAGTGAATAAATGCATGAACAAATGAGCAGGGGGATGAGTTTCAGGTTTGCCAGTGACCTTCTTATTATTGTTGCTATTATTACTACTGTAATAATAATAACAACAATAATAATAAAATGCTATTATTTCTTTATTGTTATCATTAGCTTGTTATTAGTACCATTTCTCAGGCAGGGAAAATCAGATTCAGAGAGATTAAATATTGTGTCAGGGATTAGATAACTCAAAAATGGTGTGTATGGAGATAACTTCTTAAAATTTTTCTCCTAAAGATCTCTAATATTCAAGGAAAATAAATGCTTGCCCTGGTGGTCATGCTTCAAGTGACTCATTAAAGCAGGCTTATTTTAAAACTTCATGGAAATTTTGCCTCTTGCTTTGTCATATCCAGTATAATCTCATCTCAGTTTTGGAAAATGCTGTAGGTTTACCACGTGGTTTCATGAGACCATTGGTCCATGGTCCCAGGTTTGCTGAACCTCGTGGAATGTCATTTGGCCTCTAGGACATGGAGGCCACATTTAGAGGTGTTTACACACCCTTTCAACATACCCTGTGGTTTTATGGGGTCAGGTGTGGGCAACTATTGTAACATGCTGATTTATTAAAACAGACCCCCCTCCCACAGCAAAAAAAAAATACCCTTTAAGCTGACTTCTTGTTCATTTGGTACATTCCCACTGACTTTTGAGCACATTTTTACTTCCTGGCACAAGAGTGATGTCCCACGTTCACTTTTGCTGCCCTAGTCCTGGAACCGGATAGTTCATGTTAATAAGAAACTGTGTTTGGAAACTAGGATTTTGAAGTGATCGGAACTCCCAGAACTTGAATGTGTATACGTATCCAGAGGATTACTCGTGGCCTTCATTTGTCCAGACAAGATCATAGTATGTTGAACAAGTGCTAGAATAACTTTAGGCCAATAAATGTTTGTACAGGGATGGTCCAGACAAAGAGGACCAATTTATAAGATGGAATCTTCCCATTTCTTATACAGTCCCTTGTATGATATCTTTATATGTAGTAAAGAAAAAGAATAATCAAATGTCAGTTGGAAAAGCCACCTAATTTTATATTGCTTTATAAGAGAAAACTGATGATCAGAGAAGGCAAGTGACTAGCCCTAACTTACATAGCAAATGAATGGGAAGTGGAGGTATCCTGTACCTTTCTGATAGGGGTTTCATCTAGGTTGTCCAATTTGTTGGCATATAAGTGTTCATAGTAGTTATTATGATCTTTTGTATTTTTGTGATATCAGTTGTAACTTCTTTTTTATTTCTGATTTTATTCATTTGGACCCTCTATCTTTTTTTCTTAATGATCTTGCTAAAGGTTTGTCAGTTTTATATCTCTTTTTTATTTACTTATTTATTTTTTTAAACATTTTAAAAAAGATTTTATTTATTTACTTTTAGAGAGAGGGGAAGGGAGGGAAAAAAAGAGGGAGAGAAACATGAATGTGTGGTCCCTCTCATGTGCTCCCTACTGGGAACCTAGCCTGCAACCTAGGCATGTGCCCTGACTGGGAATCGCACCGACAACCCTTTGTTTCTCAGGCTGGCACTCAGTCCACTGAGCCACACCAGTCAGCACTGTAAGTCTTTTTTTAAAAAAAATTAGCTCTTATTTTCATTGATCTTTTTTCTTGTTTGTTTTTTATTTTAAAGCTCTCTTTCATTTATGTATTCTCTGATCTTTATTACTTCTTGTCTTCTATTAACTTCGGGCTTTGGTTTCCTTTTTCTAGTTTCCTTTATGTGTAAAGTTACATTGTTTACTTGAGATTTTTTGTGTTTCTTGAGGAAGGCCTGTATCACTATGAACTCGCCTCTTATAACTGTGTTTGCTGTATCCCATAGATTTTCTGACTTCCCCTTTAATTTCTTTATTGATCCATAGGGTGTTTAGTGGCATATTGTTTAGTCTTCAGGTGTTATTTTTCTCTTTTCTTCTTCTAACTAATTTTTAGTTTTGTACCATTCTGGTTGGTAAAAATTCTTGCAATGATTTTGATCTTAAATTTATTGAGACTTGTTTTCTAGTCTAATGTGATCTACCCTGTAGAATTTTCCCTGTGCACTTGGAAAGAATG
This sequence comes from Tonatia bakeri, assembly GCA_004024845.1. NCBI lineage: Eukaryota > Metazoa > Chordata > Mammalia > Chiroptera > Phyllostomidae > Tonatia > Tonatia bakeri. Next base: position 49,606 of record PVIA01008695.1, read on the forward strand.
TGTATTCTGCTGCTTTTGGAGGGAATGTTCTACATACCTATTAGGCTGATATGATCTGACGTGTTTTTTAGGTCAATGTTTCCATATTGAATTATTTTTACTCAATATTTGAGTTTACATCATATTTAATGTTCAAATCAACAGCTCCATTTTGTAGAATGCACTGGGGCCCAGATATATGTATCTTAATCATATTTACATACTCATTTAGTTCTTCACATTTGTCATTGCTTTATGGGTTTACGTTTTTACAATTAAATTGTAAGGGCTTCTGCATCCAAAAGTAGTTTTATTCCATTTGAATTGAATGCACCTGGATTTTCTGTTTGGATGCTCTATCCAATGAGTCACCAGGAATCAAAACTTTTATCATTTTTTTATTCCACCCTCTTATATCCTCCTCATAATATTAAACATATCCTCCTAATAATATTAAACATTTATTAAGTATTTCTTGTATCTCAGGGAGTGTGTTAAATGGTTTACATATGTTATCAAATTGCATAAATAGTATGATATAGGAAGTGTTTACAGTTTGCAATAGATTGAAGAGGTTAAATAAATTACCTGTTGTCATACCCAGACCGTTAATAGCCAGTTCTGGGTTTATTAAAAATACTAAGTTTTCATACAAGTCAGCAAGACTTACCAAGAAGTCAAGTTCTTTGCACTTGGCTGGAATTCGTTTATTTCAGTGATGCCATGAGTTATCACATGGCGATCAGAGCTCCAAGTAGAAATTACTTATGTCCTTAAGAAATAAAAACTGGGAACAGAAATTTCCTTTTCAAAGAAAATAATATTTACTGATATAATGTTTGACTGAGGAGTTTGTACTTGTTGGGACACAAAGATAAATAGTTTTATTTTCTTTAATAACTGCTTCCTTCTGTGTTCTTTGAAAACTCCCTTTCAGCTGGGCAATGAATTCCATTAATGTGATTGCAGACAGATGCTCTGCAGTTACTTTAGTTATTAAAAGTCTTATTTGGGTTATGAAAACCTGGCACTTTTCATTTTAAAATACCAGTCTCATAAATGGATTTCACAGGCATTGCTGATGAGAATATAAAATGGTACAGATTCATTGGAAAACAGTTTGGTCATTTCTTATAAAGGTAAATGAATGATGCAGCAATTGCATTCCTGGGTATTTGGCTCAGAGAAATTAAAATTTGTGTTCACACAGAAACCAGAGCACAAAAGTTTATAGCAGTTTTGTTTACAATAGGTACAAACTGAAAACAACCTAGATGTCCTTCAATGAGTAAATAGTTAAACTGTGATACATTTATACAATGGACTACTTTATACTCCAGTGGATTACAGTGAATTCATTCTATTCATATGAAGGAATAAATTATTGGTACATACACCAATTTGGATAACTCTCAGGGACATTATGCTAAGTGAAAAAACCCCTCAAAAAGCTAGATACTGTATGATTCTACTTACATTATTGAGGTGACAGAATTATAATGCTAAAGAACAAATCAGTGGTTATCATAAATTGGTGGGGTGGGAAGGGTGTGACTCAAGGGGTCACATGAGGGAGTTTCATTTGGTGATGACATAGTTCTATAATTTGATGATAGTAATGGTTATTTGAGACTACATGTATGATAAAATTTCATGGAGCTATATACCAAAACAAACAAACAAACAAACAAACAAACTGCATTGCATGTAAATACTGGTAAAATCCAAATAATGTCTGTCCCTGAGTTAATTGTATTATAAATATTGTATCATGGTGAAGTTTCTGGTTTTGATTATGTGCTATGGTTATGTAATATATTATTGGGAGAAGCTAGGTAAAGGGTACACGGGAACTTCATACTATAATTTTTGCAACTCTTGTGAGTCTCAAAAAAAGCTAATTCAAAATAAGAGTTGTTTAAAGATCAGCTTGATACTCAGTTTAAAAATTTTCCCATCCTACCCAAAAACCTTGTGCAAATTGGCCTAGTGATTTAAGGTGTTTCTTCTCCATTCCTTATGATGTTGTGGGGGGATAAGGGGTAATATGCTTCTACTTATAGCTGCCTTTAGTAAGTTAGCAGCCTTTTTCTTTGTTGTACTTTCTGTTCCCATATATCAGTTTCTCAGCTTTAATGTCATTGACCTTTTCAGCCAGGTGATTTACTATGGTTGGGGTTTGGGGAGTAGAGTTGTCTGGAGCACTGTAGATGTTTAGTAGCATTGCTGGTCTCTACCCTCTCACTAGATGTCAGTAGCAAAGCTGCCTCCACCTCCCCATCCAAGTCATTTCCTTCAAACTGTCTTTCCAGATATTGCCAATTGTTACTGGGGGACAAAAACCGCTCCCCCTCCATAGAGAACCTCTGGTTTATGTGATCATTTTCACAATGGCAAGGATGGTGTGGATAAACAAGGCTCCCACAGGCCTCAGTGAAGAAAAAAGACTCAACTCCAAACAACTCTGGGGCTCACAGCTAATGACAAAATGCTGTCCGTGTACTGTGGTGGTCTGCAGTAAGTATGCAGCCCTCAGTTTTGTCTTCCTCCCTTCCTGGGGCTTATAGGATTCCTCTTCTCTACTGAAGAGGCTGCAATGCTTACTTTTTCCAAGCCATGCCATGACATTGGATTAAGTAAAAGTAAAATCTTTGTACATATAGTGACTGTGGAGAAAAATAATACATGGTTCAAGGCCCATCCTCTCTAGAAAGCTTCCTCTACCTGCTATATCCCTTGTAGATTTTTCTCTTACTTCCCAATGGTATCTGTAGTCTGCTCCATTCAACTGGCACATAGCCAAGGTAACTTGAATTGCTAATTACCTAATGAACTCTGTCTAGCCTATTAACTGGACCAAAGATCATAGAATGTCAAGTGACCTAAAGGGCATGATCCTGAGAGAACCTATAGTTCAACCTACTAACTAAACACATAAAATGCAGAGAAATTGGGACTCACTCAGTGTCATACATGGAGTAAGTGAGAGACCCAGGGTCAGTGACCTTTTAATAAAAATACCTCCTGAAGATAAGGGTGTTTGGTCATATAGCATGGTAGTTGACTATTAACTATGGAATTGACTAGATGTTAAGTTCTCATTTCAGTTCCACTATTAGACAGGGTTGGGAAATATTTGTCACCTCTGTCAACATCATCTATAAAATAGGCATTATGACAGAATCTAATTCATATATATACTGTGAAGATGTATCAAATAATGTATTTAAAATATTTAGCACAGTGTTTCCCCTGTAGCAAACATTCCATCAACCTCATTCTCCTCTTCATCGGCATCATCACAGCAAATGTTTTGGTGTTTTGAAAACTCTTTCACATATATTTAATCTTCCCAACCCACATGGGTTTCTGGAGGTAGGTGTTAGTGACATCTTACAGATGAGGAGACACATTCAGAAAGACATTGGACTAAATCCACACATCCTGTTCTCATGAAAACACAAACATAGGTCTTGTGACCTTGAGACTCATGCTTCTCCATGGCTGCTGACCTCCCTGTTAGACTTGAGTCCTTGCTGGCTATCCTGGGGCTTTGCATGTGTATATTGTAGGTGCTAAATATTTGCTGGGCCAATTATTATATAATTTCTTGCATGTTCACCCACTTCTCCCCAACACATTTAATTAAATATTCTTGTTGGGCAGGTCCTTATCTCAGATATCTTAATAGGCTACACACATAGTTTGGAGTGGAACCCATTCTTGTTTTCCACAAATACTCACTGATTCAGATGATGTTGGAGTGGTCAAGGGAGATACAATGAAAGCTCTGTGTCTGGGAAGCTTATCATCTTTTCGCAAAGGTGAGAAGCAGCCCAAATGAGGGCATAGGTCAGACAGGTGGAGTGGGGCGGGAAAATAACACCAGTTCAGAGCTCATTATATGCCCTTTGTCACTTTGATTCTGGATAAAAACCAAACTAAATCAAAACCAAAATTCAATAAAAATTTAAAAAAAGTAAAAAAGCCTGAAGGAAAATGTGCAGTTACCACAAGATTACTAAAAACAGCATGTTTCTTTGCTTTTTTGTTGGTACAGCATAAATAATGATAACAACTCCTAGTTAATAAGGTTTTGACATGAAATTGAAATTTTTATCACTTTTTCTTTCCTTCAAATGGAAAAATGCCCTTTGAGGCCTGAGCCACAGACATATATATGAAGAGCTTGTTGGAGGACTGCAAATGAAGGCCTGTGTCTTGGGGTCTTTGAGTGAGACTAGGGCAGAGGCACGGGAAGAGTAGAGAGATAACAGATGCAAGATCATACGAGCACCTTGATGGAGTTTGGATACTATTTAAAGTGCAAATGGTCACCACTGAGAGATTTTAAGTAGCTGAGGAACATTATGTCATACAAGATTTTCAAAGAGCATTCATGTGGGTGCTATGTAGAAAGAGGCTGGAGAAGAATTTAAGTGGAGAGACCAGGTAGGAAGCTCTTGGAGTCAACCAGGTGAACGGTGATGGTGGATTGGTTAAGAGAAGTGTCAGTGGAAACAGAGATTGCACAATTGAATTCATTCTTCAAGATTTTTCTCTGGTAAGGTGCTTTTCTAACCAAAAAAAAAAAAAAAAGATATTGTGCTGTATTTTAAAAAGGCAGCTCCTCGGTCCATGTAGCTATTTCTCTGTGCTCTCACACGACCCAATGCTTAGTTAGTTCTATTAGAACCTGCCTTAGGTTGACTCATAGATATTTGCCTTTTTTTTCATGTCAAACCAGCTAAATATCACTAGTTTTGTATGGTTCAGTGTAATAAATAAACGGATATTGGTTGAACATGCACAGTTGAGCACCTCTTTTGTGCCAGCCTTGTGCTGGTTCCTACCCCATTGTGTGGATCTATCTTTAATCATCTGACTTTGCTAACGCACAAAGACTGTGACCTTCATTTCTGCATTGCCAACCACTTGTACAGTGACTGGCAGATTTACCAGGGAGAATATCGTTTGTGTAGAAGAGGCAAGCCTGGAAAGGTTAGAGTCCTTGGCCAAACCAGGAGAAAATGTAAATAGAATTAGCAAAGAACGTGCCTCTGGGATGGATTTTGGGTTCAAAATGTTCCCCTCCTCATTGTTGGCATCTGATTGAAGAGACATAGTAAGGAGAGGAAGAAATAGGAAGAATTCTGTAATTCCTACCAAAAACTAAGGGGTGGGGGGCATTGATTACATCCTTTGAGTGAGAGTCCTAAAAATATGTAAGAAATAGTTCTAAAGTTGAAATTTAGCTGTCCATGTGATGTGGTGTTGTGTTTTCAAGCCTGGCACACGCTTTGGAAGATTTCTCTGGAAGAATGTGTTTGGGTTCTGGTTTATGGCCTCCATGGTGGGGACTTGGCTGAATGGCATGTGTAGCCAGTGAGAGTCTTTACCCAAACAAAGTAGAACTGGCACCTCATGATCAGAATATACAACTATTCAAAAGCAGCATGCAGTTTTGTGGATAGGGAGGTTACACTGGAATTTCCTCTGCTAATCCTATGAGATCCACCATGACCTTGTCAGCAATGTAATGCATGCAATCTTTCAACTTACTACTTCGTACTCTGGGCCAAGTCCAAATCATGATCGCTGTGGTATGATGACAAACAAAATGGGCTCTTCTCTCTCACAAGTAAAATAAACACACTCAGGAGTAGCGCATTTGTTTGAAATAATGATGATGATGATAATAATAAAACATTTTTAAGCACTCAAGATATGTCAGTACTATTCTAAACACTTCACATGCATTAAACAAGTTAATTCTCACAACATTCCTATGAGATTAGTAGAGAAAGTTTTAACAATGTGCCCAAGTGTACCCAGCTCATTAGTGGTAGGGCTGGGAAGTCACTTATAAAGTGACTAATCTTCTAGCCACAGTTACTACTTCACCTCTCAACCATGGAACTTCCTTCTGCTACACAAACCTTAACTTTGTTTTCATAGTGTGTTTTGTTTGGGAGCCTCCCTCCTCAATCTAAGTTGGAAAAGTCCTTTGTGTGCATTAAGATCCATTTAAGGAAATCTGTGAAGATTTCTCTAACTCTCTTCTGTTTGTGTGATACTTCTTAATGACCCTACCACACTAAATTATCGTTATATATCTATATGTTTGCCTTTCTCACTAAACTCTAGGTGCCAAGAGGAATGACTCTATGTTTATTTCTTTTTATCCTGAGGACCAGGACCAGGGCAATGCCTAATAAATGTTTTATGAGTGAATAATGGAAGACTGACTATAATAACATAATTATCTGAACAGAGCCAAAATGCAGGCAGTAAGCAGAACAATACTCTAAGTAACCCAAATGAATGGCACCACATTCAAGCACTGAAGTGGAGGGATTGCCCTCAGAGAACTGTGGTGGAAATGTGTTGAATTGTCTGTCCATTATCTCTTTCTAATGGAATCCCCCAAACTCTCTCTGGTGATATAGGTGCTCTGGAGCAACCATGTCCTTATAATGGGATTCCCCTTCTCCAGACCACAGTGGCTGGCCCAGGACACCTTCGCCTATGCCACCCACACTGAGCCAGTGTGCTTCTTTTGAAATTGACTACTCTCTTGAATGGAAGAGATGTAAATTTCAGAGCTGTTGACAATGGTTACTTTCCATCATTTGGACTGGGAAAGCCAAATAGGCTTGCCTGTAGCAAGGGTGAGAAGTAAGAAGATACCAAGGAATGAAAGTCAAGTGTATAAATTCAGGAAAGTGTCCTGGAGAGAACTCTTGTAGTACTCAATTGACTGAGATTTATTGGCTCCATGATAAGTGGTTATTTACATTGTGTTCACTACTATATTTCCAGGCCTAGCATTGTAAGCATTTAATCATTTTTTTTCAATAAATAAATAAGTAGGATCTCAAGCAGAGGAAATATCTAGAAGAAAGGAAGAGACAACTGGTCCCAGTTACCTCAATGCTGGACGTTCTTGTATCTCATGTAGATTATAATTGACTATCATAGCTGACTTCATTATTTCAGTTTAGAATTTTTTTGCTTTAAAAAATATGACAAGAGTTCATGTGGGAAGAGCTTTTCATAAAGGTTGAATTCTGGGTGTCAGCCTGTGAAAATGCTGATCCAAAGAGTCTGGGGTGGGGTTCCAGAGGTTGCATTGTCCAAAAGCTCCCCAGGTGATTCTTCTGAAGAGCCAGGTTCTTAAAAGTTCCATGAACTGCCACACCCTGTGGTTCACTCACCTCTCAGTTCTAAGTTAGACTATTTATTGCATTAATGGGTGTTTTAGGTAACAATAATTTATTATTCATTTGGTAATAAGTACTACTACTTAATAATTAATAAGTAATAAATGATAACTGTGTATCAAATTTATATAAAGCACAGCACAAATTGATTGATTGTTCTATTTTTAATGTTTCCTAATAGGAAAGCAGTTACTACCTCCTTTAAATGAATGAAAAAACAATACTTACACCTGAAACTAATACAAAAATAACATTGAATGTATACTCTAATTGAAAACAATTTTTTAAAGCAATACGTACTTAAGGGTCATATGTTTCATGGTACCATCTCATTAGAATGCAAGAAAAATCTATGAAATCACAAATTGTGAAGTAGAAGAGGGTCAGAGAGTATGGATTTTTTAAAAAGTTATTTTTTATTATCTTAAGCTGGAGTCATTTATCCTGACTCTTTCTGCTTGCTTCTCAGAGAGTTGAGGCACAGACCTTGTCCAGGTTAGACAGGAAGCTGAAACTCTGACTATAAAAGTAATTTGCACTATTGTGAATTATGAGCTTGGATCTGTACTTAAAGATCCTGAAAGTCATGGAGCTTATAGATGCCTCATTATAGGGGTGGTGGCTGAACTGTGACAGGGCAAACATTGGTTTAAACATCTGGGGTTCTAGCCCTCATTACTGATTACCTGAGTACATTACAAAGCCATTTTTTCTTTCTTGGTTTTTATATCTTTATCTTCTACTAGGGGATTATACCAGACTAAGTTGTTCTCAGACCAAGGACTTGGGGATCCAAAAGAAAACTGAATTGGAAGTGAAAAGTTATCATTTTGGCCGATCATGTTGTATCAAGATGTTCAAAACCACAAACACAAAACCTGAATACCAAAAGGAATGGCAGGACTTGATAGCAGGCTCATCACTCTAATATACATATTATTTTTACAATTTGAATGAAGACAAAATTTTTGAGAGAATAGTTGAGGATGTCAAGTTAAGGAACACTACATTAGGTAATATCTAGCTGGAAGGTAAACAGGAGCCATGTCTGAGAGTTCTTCTGTCCTATCGTCTGCCCACAGACAAAGTATATCTTGGGTTCTGCTCTGTCACATATGGAAATTAAGTCTGCAGGTAAAATAAGGTTTAATAATAACCACTCATCTCCTGAGAACACATGTGTCAAATGTCATATTAGACATCCTTAGCAGGTACGCAAAAAAGAGAGAGTGTGCAATACCCATGCACCTGAGGTTTACCATCTTCTACTCTTTTGCATTTTCTGTGCTTCCTCCCTAGATTACACATAGAGTAACATAGAGTCACAAAGAGGACACCATGCTTTTGCATGAGCCCCTACCCTGCCTTTGCAGGGAACTCAAGTTCATTCTTAAAAACTCAGTTTAAGCAGCACTTTTAATTTTTTATGATCAACCTTGTTAGAACCCAAACTCTCCTTTTGTGTTCTCACTGTCCCTCAGGCATGCGTGATTCTAGCTCTTGTCATATCTTGTCTTCATTGTCATTGTTGTTGTGTCTTTCCTACACTAGACTATGAATTGTTTGAGGACATTGATTACACCTTTTAACTCATGTATTTCTCAAATCTGGCACTAACTTGTGACTAGCACTTGATTACAGAGTGAATGAATGGGATCAATGGTTTAAGACCAAGAGATGTTCACATTTACCCTATAGTTTATTCTCTGTGATGGAGATGGCATGGTGGATGGGTGCACATTTCACTTAAATCCCCAGTTCCCTTCTCATTCAAGCAGTGCTAGTCTTTGTGACTTATTTTAGTGTCATTCCTGATTATTGCCTTGCATCCTACTCAGAAGTGTCCTCAGGTCTTTTGTTTCAGGTCCACTCATTTTATTTTTCGATGTGCTCTTTATACTTATGTCATTGGCATCGTATTTAGATCTGATGATACTTGCAAAGCCTGTAAATTCTCATGGAGGGGAAAACATGCTTTCTGAAGGGCTAACAAATTCTTCAGGTAACAAAATAAAGACCCAAACCTTCATTTTCTGGAGCTGTTTTCTATTTCAAGTGTCAGTTTCTTGCCTCTAGAGGCTGATGCTCAGTAATAAACACTCAGGTCTGTGGTTGATTTTCTGATTCTCACCAGTTGTTTTTACTTCTTACTGCATAACTACTAGGTTCCAAAATGTGAAATGTGATTTCTCAAGCAGTCTTCACACCTGACTCTTAGCCTCATTTTGTTGGTGAAATTCAGAATGAATAAGGGCCTGCTCAAAGTCACATGGCTGGGAAGTGGATGGACTGGAATTTGGACATGGCTTTAGTGCCATTCAGGTATGACTGACTTTATAGAAGGCCTATTTATTGTCAAGGTGCATCTTAGTGACCCTCTAGCTTTCCCCCTCTGTTTGGGCAGAGGTTTTGGATATTTCAGAAAAGAACCTCTCTTCAATTTCTGACCAGTTCATGTGCATGGATTCTAATCCAGAGAAGTTGGAACTGAGGACCTCCCAGTCCTGTGATTTAACCAAGTATAGAACTGACACTCCCCATGCCCCAGGTATATATTATGCTCTTTAGGAGAAATAAAGGTCAATATGTTAGTTCTGCCCTCAGAGAGCTCACTATCTATAATGGGAACAAAATAATTTCACACAGAATGATAACACAAGGCAGCATCTTAAAATTGCCACAAAAGTGACATCAATAAACTAGGGTGGAGAGTCAAAGTTGGAAGAATTCTGGTTTGCCTGACATGATCAAGGAGGCTTCATAAAGGAGGTGACAGGAAATTAGACCATGAGAGATAAAGAAGCTTTCCAATAGCCATGGTCAGGGGAGGACATGTGGGCAGAGGTCCTAAGATGAGCAAAAATCTACATTTGCAGAAAAATAGAGCTCAGAGTGGGAATGAAAACACTCAAATTTTCTGGATCCCCACATGAATGAAAACAGGGATTTGGTGATCAAATGGGAATTATAAAGCTAGTGTTGGTTTGTGAAAGGCTCTGAATGCAAAATTTAGGTGATTAGGTCTTAACATTCTTAGCAAGTCTGAAATTTCTACAATTTTATTTGGTTGGAGAGCCTCAGGATGATTAAGGGAGACTGTTTTTTAAAGAGCTTTACTTAGAAGATGATGAATTGGGCAAGACTGTGGAGGCCAGACTAGATGCAGAAAGAACATCAGAAGGTTTGTGCAATGGTTTAAGGTGAAAGGTAATGAGGACTTGAACATGGATGTGGGTGGTAGGAATGGAGAGAAGAGATGGCTGCCATCTCCTAGCTTTTTCACAGGCACCATCCCTTAACTTTTTTATTGAGATACCAGAAGTCTTATTCCTTGTGCTTCAACTAGTAGAATCATAGCTGCAAAAGACTCACTTATTCTCTTCCCAGCTTCTGCTTTGGCAAATAAAGAACTCATTACCCTGAATAAGTTCTACAGATACCCATCTTTGTCTCAGAAAATGAGTAGAGAATAAAAATTGATGACAATCATCTTCCAACTACCCAACATTTAAAAGAATATCAACTATTTGCAAGAAAATTCGTTGGAGATTAGGAGTGCACATGACATGGCATACTAGAGGAGCCATGAAATGGGAACCAGGAAGCTGGGGTTCCTGCCAGGGCTCTGTCTCTACCTACATGTGGCTTTGGGCTACCCATGTTCTCTTTCTGAGTTTCCACATTCTCCCAGATCAAAGGACAGGGTGGGGGTTCTCTGGACTTTCGACTCTTCCAAGAGATAGAGCCCTTGGTTCTAATGAAACCTTATGAGGATCTTAGATATAAAATATACATGAAGCATCTGGCAGTGTTGCTGAGCCCAGAGTGAGGAGCTGGAATCCTGCTTGCTTGTCCTCTGTGTACACTTCCAATGTCGGGGGCTCCATGAGACACGGTTAGCAATCCAATGGGTATTGCACATTATTAGATGAACTGGAGGTCATCATGGTGACACAGGAGTTTCTAGGTAGAAGTTACACGCTGAACTCCTCACCACCTTCATGCTCCTGAGTTGTTAGAAAGTGGAGCAGCTAGTGAAGCTACTACCTTCTATACGTGGGAACTCTCTTTCAAGACTTAGGTATCTCAAACTTGTTCTTGCTTCAACCCTCTGAACTAGTGCCTCACTCTTCCAAAGACACTCTTTCTCCATATTTTTGCATGATTCACCTCTTTTGCATCAGTTAAATCTCCAAATGAATGCATTCCAAAGAGTCCTTCTTCTAGAGGCAAATTTGCCTGGGAGTTCATCACTTAGATCGGTCCCTTTCAAGGCTCTGGGAGGGACCCCAGCAATGCACTCACAGGATCATATATTTTTTAAAAATTTATAAATGTGAGGTATCTTCATTGCAATGGGTTATGACCACTATATCTTTCTTCTTTCACTTTTCCCTCTGTCACAATTTTTCTTACGTTAGGTGACTTTTGAAACTGTGCATCACTTACCTCATCTACAAAATGAGAACAATGACAGTATCTACCTTCTAGTATTGTGAAGATTAAATATGTTTGTACAAAAAAAGTGCTTAGAACAGCGAGTGCCTGGTATGCAGTAAATGCCTATTATTTTATTGTTATCACTGTACCTAGAAATTGACAACACAGTAGACATATCCAGTACTACTGGATTCAAGTTCTGGCCAGACCATTGTAGATCATAAGTAATTTACTAATAACAAGAACATCAAGCAGGAAGGATCCAAACTCCTCCTGTAGTTGCTGATACAACTAAGGCCAAGGGAAATGAAGTGGTTTCTCCAAATCCTATAATTTGGAGGGGTCCAAGGTAGGACTAAGACCCAGATTTTCTGACAGAAAGAAAAGTGACTCTCAAGCATGCATCACATGACTATACTGTCTAGAGTAGTTAGTCCCTTCTTTAGTGATTTTTACACACCCTAGTCATTTGGACTCAAGCCCTGAGAACAGGTTGGAGAAGAACAGGATTTCCCAAACAACCTGCCAAGAATCCCACAGAAACCTGCGACACTTAGGGCCAACAAACTAATTTTGAATGGGTTGTATACATACTTTAGAGTTTGGGTAGATTTTTTTGAGGCTACTGCCTGACTTTAAGGTATGACAAGAGAGCAAAGGCTGATCTGGATTCACGTCCTACTGCTTGGAAGTTAGAGCATACCTTGTTATCCTGAGCAAGGCTAATCTCTGGATATACTGGATGATGGAAATGTAAAGCGAAACCAAAATGTTACTTGAAGAATGCATAGGTGAATTTTTTATGACCTCAGAATCTTTGTAACTATGATACTAATGTCTCTATACCATAACACAAGAATTGATAAATGTGATCACCTTAAAGAACAAAAACATAATAAAAGAATAAATTAAGTTTACTGCGTAGCAAAATAAAAACCCCAACATAAACAACAGCAACACAAAAAACCATAAGTAAAATTAAAAGACAAATGATAGATTGAGAAAAAAATTTGCAACTCATGTCACAATCACCATGATTTATTTAAATAAAGAGCTGACAGACATCAACAGCAGACGACATTTCTCAGCTGTCAGATGGGCAGAAGTCCAAAGGTTTGCAAAACCTCTGAAGAGCTTTTAGGACAGCGTTTAGTGGAGTACTGGTGGGAGTAGAACTCTATTACTCCAGTAGGCCAGGTAAAAGGAGCAACTTTGATCAATTACTCTGACCCAGTGATTTCACCTACACAAAATTAATATGCATGGATGATTAATTATTTTTACTAGTGAAGACCTACAAGCAACCTAGGTTACCATCAATGGAAGAGTGACCATATAAACTCTTTTTCACATCTACAGGGGAGGTTTCTAGGTACCACTGTCATGGAGGGTCTCCAGGATATATTTTTAAGTGAAATAGGAAAACACACAATAGTTTACATCATATATTGTATTTGAATAGAAAGGAGGACAAGAATATGAAGTTGCATTTGTGTGCATTTGCATAAATAATAAATGATATCCAGGAAAGCAAAACTAAACCACTTTGAGTGCCAGCGAGTGGGGGTGGGAGACGGAATGGTGTGCATGGGAACAAAGGGGAAGCAAGAGGACTTCCAATGAATGCCTTTCATAAAAAATTATTTTACTTTATTGTTTAAATATGTTATTTATTTATTTTTAGACAGTGGAAGGGAGGGAAAGAGGAAGAAAAACATCAATGTGTGGTTTCCCCTCATATGTCCCCTACTCGGGACCTGGCCCGCAACCCAGGCACCTGCCCTAGACTGGGAATTGAACCAGCAACCCTTTGGTTTACAGGCCGGCACTCAGTGCACTGAACCACACCTGCCAGGGCCAAAGAATGCCTATTTAAGTTAAATTTACTGAGGTAACATTGGTTAATAAAATAGGTTTCAAGTGTGTGATTCTAGGATACATCATTTGTATACTGCATTGTGTGCTCATTGCCCAAAGTCAAATCTTCTGTCTCCATGTGTTCGACCCCATTGCCCTTTCCTGCCCCCTCCCCCGCTTCCCTCTGGTAACCACCATACTGCTGTCTGTGTCAATGAGATTTTTTTGTTTGTCTTGTTTGTTCATTTGTTGCTTTCCGTTTTATATTCTACATATGAGTGAAATCATATGGTTCTTGACTTTTTCTAACTGACATTTTACTTATCATGATATTCTCAAGATCCACCTGTGTTTCACCAGTGGCAGAATTTCATCTGTTTTTGTGGCCAACTAGTAACCCATCGAATATATGTACCACATCTTCTTTATCCAATCATCTCTCGAAGGACACTTCAGTTATTACCATGGCTTGACCGCTGAGAATAATGCTGCAATGAACATAATGAAGGCTGCATATATCTTTGCAAATAAATGTTTAAAATGTTTGGGGTAGATACCCAGAAAAGGGGTTACTGGGTCACATGGTAACTGATTGTTAATTTTTTGAAGACCTTCCATACTGTTTTCCATAGTGGCTGTAGCAGCTTACGTTCCCACCGGCAGTGAATGAGGGGTCTTTTTTCTCCACAACCTCTCCAACATCTGTTATTCCATACTTGTCTTACTGATAATAGCTATTCTCACATGTGTGAGGTGGTATCTCACTGCAATTTTGATTTGCATTTCCCTAACAGCTAGTGAAGTTGGTATCTTTTCATATATCCATTTACCAAGCATATGTCTTCTTGGGAGAAATGTCTGTTCAGGTCCTGTGCCTGTTTCTTCTTGTACCAATGAAAGCCTTTTTACACTGCTTTGATGAAATATAAATAATTTGCCTATCCAAGAAGTAAAGCTAAAAGAATTCCTTGCAGTAGCAAGTATGTGTAAAGTAACTTTGGACAAGTTGTTTAAACTTCTGGGTCTCGACTTTCTCACCTATAAAATGGGGGAAAGCAGCATCTACTTAAAGCGTTCTTTCAGTTGTTTGCACATATCAAGGTCATTCTGGACTCAGGTCATTTATACTCTGCACCTTCTGTACAGAAAGTGCTACCGCGGGGCGGGGGGTTGGAGAACTCCAGCTATAATGCCAACTTCCCCCTCAGAAAAGACTTCTGTGGCTACTCAATGTACTATATTCCCCGCTCTGCTCATTATCCTCTGGCCTATTTCTCTATTTTGATTTTCTCATAACTTCTGAATTGTTAGCCAGATTTTTCTCTCTCTTTTTTACTTGTTTGATATTTTGTGTCTCTTTTACTGTAAACACCATGAAAAGAGATCGTTGTCTGCTTTTGCATCACAGCTGAGTCCCAAGAATCCAGAACTATGCCTCATGTCTAAGATGTGTTTTTTGAAGGAATGAACAAATAAATGTGAAATGCATAGAAGAGGCTGCGTCGAGTTTAGCTATTTCTGCCCTGGCTTACATAACAGGGATCAGGCTGTGTGGGGCATTACCTCCTCATATCAGTTACCCTAATGGTAGTTCGTAAGAATATTTTTGCTTGTTTAACCATAACAGTAAGACTTAACTTAGATGGATAGCTAGCATTTAGAGTAGGAATTAAAGACAATTACAAGATTTCTAAAAGAAAGCCCACTGTTCTGCTCTCTGGATCAACCTTTCATATTTAGTTGGAATTTGGTTCTTCTCACAGGGTCAGTACCCTGTCATTCTCAGTTTGTTCCCACAAGAACTGTGCCCTTTCCAAGATGCAGGCTCAGAGTGAAAGCAGTTCTCAGCTGCTTGCACCTTGCTGTCAGGTAATTGCTCATGATTAGTTTGCATATCTTATCAGAGAGAGGGAGCCTAATTATCCCCTCCCTCTGCAAAGTCTCCAGAGAAAGCTTGCTGCGTGTTTTCTTGTTCTCCTTAAGAAAAGTAATGTCTTTGAACTTGATTTCACCTTGATGAAAGCAGGAGAGAAAAAATATATTTTTTCATTTTTTTGTGCAAATATACATATTTTTATAATTCCAGTTTTCTGGCTTCAGAGAGAAATCTTACTCAGAATGCCGTTAGGGAGTTAGAGCCTTAAACCCCATCTGTGTGCAGTGGTGTAAGTTAGGTTTCCTCTAATTCACATACTGCTTCCTTTGGACTCTCTTTCACCATATCCAAGCACAGTGGGCCTTGCGGGAGGTTTATTTTCATGCTTAACTTAAAATGTATATACCCTGTTAATATTTAACAATAACATGACACTGTACACACACTGTGTGTCTGTATGTGTAGTTTTAGCAAAATGAGGTGTGGAGATCAGTTACTTTCCACCCACTTCCCTTAATGTCACCAGCTTATCTGGCTAATTCCAGGCCCTTCAGTAGCAAATCTGCAGGTGCTCATTATTCGGTTGATTACTTCAATTTCCCACTACATGGATACTGACTGAATTAATGAGGTAAACAAGCTGGGAGATTGATATGCAATATCACAAATGTTGCACAAGGGAATCTTTAAAGATTCTGCATTGGTCCTCACAGCATAACAGAGATGTGCAAGGTGTGAGTTCAGAAGGCACAGGCTCTCTGCAAGCTTTGTTTTGGTCCTCACGTGTGCCCGTGTGTGCATGTGTGTTATATTCCTGGTCTAGCTGGTGTGCATTTTGTTCAGGGGCTGCTTTCATGGCTCAGAGAATTGCAGGTGATCAAGTGACTCATTTCAGTGTAAGAGACTAAAGCCAAGCCTTGTGATTTCCCCCTCTCAACCTTCCTTCCCAGCAGGAAGTAAACTGATTTCTGATAAGCCAGAGCAGGACCCAGACGGTAAACCAGGTGAATCAGAGGCATTGCTGCATTCGATTTTCGGAGGGAATGTGTCTTGCTCAAATTTGCAGCCTCTAGTAGTGTAAAGTGGACAGTCCACTAATGGTGTTTTTTTTGTTGTTGTTTCCATACTAACAGTGCTTCAAGTTTATAGAGCACTTAGACACGCACCAATATATTTTATATTTATTATTTTATTCAGTACAGATGCCACTAAGTTCAAAGCTGGGTATATTGTCCTTATTTAAGAGATAAGAAGAGAGACTCAGAAAAGTCGCAGAGCACAGTTAGTGGCTTTGAGGGCTGCCACCAGCTCTTCTATCTCTAAATTGGCTGTTCTTGCTGTGCCTCAGCTGTCCTCACTATAACAACTGAAAGAAACATGAATGAATGAATGGATGGATGGATGAATGAATGGATGAATGAGTGATTGATGGTCAGGGCAGTGTGCCATGCCTCAGGGTTGGAGAGGCTGACTGACAAAGAAGACTCAGACACAGGATTGATCCATCAGGACGCCCTAGAGTAATCCAGGCTGCTGGTGTTGAGTTGCACATTCCACATGTCGCAGGGGAAATCCATGTATATGTGTTCATCTTAGGAGGTCTCATGTTGCTGAGTAGCAGGGGCCACTGCATTGAGTTCAATGTGCTAAACAGAATTGAATGAATAACCTTAAAAGTCCTGTCTTTAAGATGCCTCTTTTCTCTGCTCCTCTTCAGGGTGGCCTCTTGCAGTATTGGGAAGTGGCTTTAGGAGACTTTCTGGTGAATGCAATGGGAGGGTTTATGTGTGGGAACTCGTCTTCTGGCTTCCCCAGTCTTCATGGGACTCTCCTGCCCAGTGAGTTGTTTCGACCCTCCTGGCTCCCTCAGCTGGTGATCACCTGGTACCTTCTCTCTCAGCACGGGAGGGGCACTGTGGTCTTTGCTCTTTCAGGGCCTCACTCTGGTCTTGGCATACATTTCACTTGGATATATGAATACAATAACTAAGTGAAATATACACGTAAGCTTTGGAACCCCAGGCATCAATTGCCTTCTCCTCAGATTGGAGGAAGTCACCTGGGGAACTCACCAGTGGTTGAAACGGAAAGGACTTCGGGCCAGGGGTGGCACACAAAGCAGGCAGTATGAACACGCACAGGTCCAGAAATGTCCTCTGTGAAGGGTGGCAAGGTACTCTTTGTAGGCCTCTTGGTGGACTGAAGCCCATTAAAATGACGGCTTCTCTGACTGACTCACTGTCATAGAAACAGTGTTTAGCAGGATGGACTGAAACTAGGATTTAATGGCAAGTGAGCCAGGCAAGTTCTAACTTGGAAAACCACTATAGCATGCTATTCTCCAACCACGGGTGGAATAATGCTTGGAAGCGCCTAAGTAAGCGAGCTAAGGTTTTGATTGAGCAATATATAGTTAGGACTTATTAAATGATGCTGGGAATTAACCCTATGCCAAGAGCTAGATGTTAACTGAATCTAATCATGACTCGGAAACATAGGAGGCCGATCTCATGCACAATGGGATGCAGAATGGAAGACTAAAACTCAAGGAGGGCCCCAGAAAGTGGGGATGTGTAAATGTCATCTGCACCCCATGGGCATCCTGGGCTCAGGTTAGAAGTCGTATGTCCTCGCTTCTTTCCCATGTAGCCCAGGAGGCCGTAATGAGGATGGTCAGAGTCACACTGCCTTTTATACTCAGCATGTGACGAATGGGGGACTCCAGGGGACATGCACTCCATCCCAATAATATGGGGTAAGAGGCAAACAGCTGGAGTTTGCTTTTTCTCCTTTCCCCTTTTTTATCCACAGCAAAGAGCCTACTCTTAGAGAAGGGTGCTAAATTCTGATTCCAGTGAATTTGCTCTGGATTCGAGGTTTTCTGTGCACAGCCTGTGAGGCCTGCAGCCAGGATCCCACCAAAAGCAATTTCAGAGTCACTGAGAATGAACTTACACTTCAACAGAAGTCTAGGGAGGCAAGCGAGGGATTGGGCAGAACCCCGCAGGAATGCGCAAGCACTGACCACAGTGAGAGTGGGCGCGACGCACAAAAACAGTCGTTTCTAGGTTTACAACCTTCCCTCCTAAACTCACTCAAATTAAAGAAAAAATCTTTGAAGTAGAAAACTGAGCGGTGCCTGGAAATTATAAATGCTAGAAAACGTATAACTTTCTTATAAAGAAGGCCAGTGAAGAGTATTCACTTTAAATTTGGATTTGGTAGATTTCTGGTAAATGTAAAACATACTTTCTTCCTTTGAAGAGCTAAATTTTTTTTGAAGGAAAAAAGGAAGATGTTAACAAAAGATGTGTGAATGCCTGTGAACATCTGAGAAATGTATTGAAATCAAATTGTGTTAGAACAAAAAGTCATCACGTCTGACCTATCAAAACAGCAAACAGCTGCAGGGCCTCGGAAAGGAGCCACCATGCCTGAGGGGCTCTCTGTCCAGCCCTGTGGGGCTCAGTCCCCGAACTCTTCTGCTGCATCTTCTTCTGTGTTGATTTGTGGTTAACGCGTGGCTTCTACTCTCCTGCGAGGACACGTCCTGACAGGGAAGCTCCTGACACAAGATTACCATGAAATCCATCTTCACATCCATAGGGAAAAGATGGAAGTTTATAGAAATAAAAGAGCCATGGTTGTGAGGAATCTGTGAGCATGAGCATATCATATCTTAAGGTTTTATAGCCTTTGGACACATATTCTGAAAAAGAGGTTGAAGCCCTCAAGCAATCTTGCCAGCCTTAACCTACCCAGCCATGTCTCACTGTCTTATACCACATTTTTTTTTTTTATCACACTCTTTTTATGTATAAGGGGAATCATTGAGCTATTGACTGAACCTGGCCATCGGCCGATAATGCATGGAGCCTGTTGTTTTATTCTCATCGTGACCATTGCAACTCACATGAAGGGATGAATCCCTTTCGGTGGGGGTTGGGGGAGTGGGGGAGGCAGGTGTGGTTTAACAGAAATGACTCAATAAATAAAGCCAGCTTCTGGAACTGGAAGTGGAAGTGAAGAATCTGAAAAAGTAATAGTTCTTAGACTAAAAA
>PVIA01008696.1:0-68999 GCA_004024845.1 Tonatia bakeri
TTCCTGATCAACAGTGCTTTGAACTGTGCATCTGGTAATTCGGCAATTTCTTGGTCACTTAAAAAAATTGGTTCTGGGGCTTTCAAATATGTTTGAGCCATCTTTTTAATTTTCCTTTGGTTCGGATGCGGCTATTTCGTAAGGGCGGCGGAGCCTTAGGTGTTCACAGGGCGGGGCACCCCAGTCGCTGGGTTGTGACGTTGTATGTGGGGGCGGGGTCTGAGAGGGAACAATGGCGCCTGCTCAGCTCTCTCTAGGACTTCCCGTTCCCTCCACTGCCTCCCACAAGCAAACTGGGCCCTTGCTGTGCTGGCTCCCGGGCGGTGGGCTGGTGTACTTTCTCGGACTCTGTGGATTTCCCCGAGAAGTCTCCTGTGAGAGTCTCCCGGCCTCAGTTCCCAGACGGGGCTCTTAAGCTTTGAAACGCGGCAGCGCTGCCCGTTTTCACTTAGTTCGTGCGCAAACGTGTGGCTGCGGACAGCCAGCTGCCCTGCACCCCTCACTGGGTGTGCTAGTCACCTCCGCGCTACCGCGCCCAGCGTCCGCCACTGGTCCATCCGCTGCCGCTGCCGTCTGCACCCTGCGCGCCCGCCAGTCAGCACCTCTTCCCGCCGGGAACCCTCGACCCCACTTTGCAGGCCTCCCGACTCCGCCGCTCCTTACCGGTCTGGATGTACTGGAGCCCGACTTCTGTTCAATTAATTTCCCTCTGTTCTGGTTGTTAATTGTTTCTCAATCTTTGTTGTTTTCAGTCTAGGTTGCGCGAGGAAGCACATTGCGACTGCCTATGCCTCCATCTTGGCCGGAACTCGAGGATGGTTTCTTAAAGGGACTACTATAAATTTTTACTTGGGATGAAAAGAATTGGAGAAATGATAAATCTAGTGTTAGTTTAGCGGGTCACTTTTATTACCATCTCTACAAGGCTCTGGCAGCCCATGTCCGACTTGTGCTTGAGAGTCCAGGCCAGGTTTTGTTCTGCCTCAGTCACAGGAAGCTCTGTGGGTGGGCACTGGGCCCCTCACGGTGGGCACTAGTTAAGTCAGGCAAGGCTAGCAGCCTACCACCTCTGACCTAGTTAAGGAGGGGGCACGGAGTCCTCCTGTCTCACCTTTTATTTCCCGGTGAGGCCTGCGCTTAAAGCCCCTACTAACGAGGGGGGTGGGGCAGGGGGGAGCTGGCTACAGAGCACAGGGAACTGGGCAAGGCTGCTCCCCCCTTTGTCAGAGCACCTCTATCAGATGCCATCGCTTTACTGGATGACGTTCAGCATAACACTAGCAAGTGGTTTCAAGTCACAGATCTGACTGACACGGTCTATCTAGTAAAAGTTCCACGGGCGGGAGAGAGGCGTGCACACCCATCGCCCATGCATGTGGCTGCATGAAAGGTGCTCCTGGGTGAGCCAGGGGGCGGGTCGAATACACTGAACCAGTGATTCCCAGGAGACCCACAGACCTCCGGCACTACCTCTACACAACAGGTAAACCCATGGCCCACAACCCACGGGGCGCACGCAGCCCAGGATGGCCATGAATGTGGCCCAACACAAAATCGTGAATTTACTTAAAACCTTTTTTTGCTCACCAGTTTTCGTTAGTGTTTGTGCATGTCACGTGTGGTCCGAGACAACTCTTCTTCCAGTGCGGCCCAGAGATGCCAACAGGTCAGACACCCCGGCCTCTTCCTTACCTGGGAGGTTCCCACCCCCTCACCACTGTGAGGGCACCTCTGCCGGTGTGTCACCTCCGCCCTACGTGGCACCAGCTGCCAAAGGAGGGGGTCTGTGAACTTGTAGACGTGCCATACTGCTGGTGTACACAGAGCGCTGACCAGGTTTTACAGGAAGTCAGGGACATATGCCTAAGGCGCCACAGTATCCCTGCACCTCACCAGGTGGATCAGAGCTTTCCCTTCTTGGATCGTTTTCCTGGCTCTCCTGTCTATGTGGGCAGTCCAGCTGCACACAGGCCTTGCAGTCCTAGTTTGTGCCCTAAAGGAGTCTATTCCCAAAGATGCTGCCCCAGCGGGTGCGAACGCAGGCATTATAAAACAGTGTATGCTGCAGACTATGAAACCGCCCAGGGCCGGGCCAGCGGCCACAAGACGGCCTCTGCACTCTGAACGCCGGGTCGTCTATTTCTCCAGTGCCGGCGGAGACATTACCTCAAAGCCTGCTGGTGCCAGATCCACAAGTTTACACATCTCATGATTTGTCATGGTTTAATTTTAGAATATTTAAATTAACACTTACTTAAATTTCTTTTAAAATTTGAATGTATCATTCAAGTTAAAATTGTAAATATTTATCAAATAAATACTTTAAATAATCCAAACAAGCAGATTTTTCTCTATTTAGATTCTGCCTGCTTTCCTACTCCCAGCAAAACCTTACCTGACAACCTCAGGTGATAAGCCCCAGGCTGATTAGAAAACTCAGAGCTCTTACACCCAGAACTCACACCCATGCACAGGCACAGGGTGCTGCCGTGCTACGTCACCTAGACACTGGAGTCCCCTCCCCCCATCCCCTCTCTCCCAGAGCACCCCCACCCTCCTGCCCTCTGGATAGCGAGGGACCTCCCCTCCACGCACCCTCTCCAGGCATTGCTCAGTGAGGCCTGTGTTACTGCCTCCTCTGTCGTTTTGTTGATCGGCCCCTCAAGCCCCTACAGACCTGTGTCCCACATGTGTAAAGAACTCTCAGAACTCAACAGTGAGAGAGAGAACCACCAAACTAAACATGGGAGAAATATCTGCATGGATACTTCACCGAAGACGAAATACAAGTCATAAATACGTACACAAACGGGTGGTGGACTTATCACCAGCCACGAGAGAAATCTAAACTAAAACCACCATGAGCCCTGCTTGTTGGTGGCCGTCCCCAAACCGAAGGGTCACAGGTTCGATTCCCGTTCTTCCTAAATCTGTGAGTTGACACCTACTGCCCATCATTCTTTTAAAATTCTCAGCTATTACCTCCTCGATGTGACTCCCACCCAATTCTTTCCCTCCTGTCCTTCCAGGATTCCAGCTGCATGTATCTCAAGTCATTACGGTAGAATAGAAATGGGGTCAAAGGGCACTGATGGTAAGGGCCCCTTCTTCACAGGAAATTGTTGTCGGGCTGATCATGTTTAAGGACATCAGACCCCTCTGAAGATGGCAGGCCACGAGTCAGCGAGGAGAGGAGTCAGATGCTCGATGGCAGGAAGGCACAGGGGTCTCTGGTGAAGGGGACACAATGATGTGAACGTTTATGTACGTGAGGTAGTAAGAGCAACCTCAACGCGCTGAGGTCTCTCAAGAAGGTAGGAGTGATGACTGAGGCTGCTCCGGAGAGAATTCTTTTTCTGCTTTTACTACATACATACCTGTGACTGAGAGGGGGGGCTTCTTCCCCCATCATCCTCCAACAGGTGGATTAGAGGTGGGGGTGCTGGCCAGCAGAGTCCAGGCATGACGAGGCTGGGGCTGCCCAGGGATGGGCAGGTGACATGCAGTCCCCTCGGACACACACACTTAAGTCCCGGTGAAAAGGCATTGTGACAGAGGGCCTGCCTATGCCACACGGTGGGGCACTGAGGCCCAGAGGAGACCTGGTAGTGCTGGCTTTGTCTGTGACCCCTCCTCGGAGAGGCCAGGGCAAGCTCTGTGCCCTGCTTATAGGTGCATCCTCTCTTCCTGTCCTTTACCAACGAGGCCCTGGATGGCCACCGGCCCACCCTCCACAGGGGTCAGGCCTGGGCCCCAGCCCTGGATGGCCAGCCCTGCAGGCCCTCATAGCCCTGGTCTCCAGGGGCCTGCCTTCACCAACAGTTTTCACAGGGTGCCCCCTCGGGAAAGGTGCTTAAGGATGCATATCTTACGGAAGGGGGACCCAAAGCTCGGAAAAGAGACAGTCCCAAGGTAGTCAGTGCCAAGGCCAAGTTATTGGACTTTCCACCAGGGCATCATTCCTCAAGGTCAGAGCTCTTGCCTGCCCCCAGGTCCCCCTGACCCAGCACACACATCAAACATACACATACAGACACAAACACTGAAAACAATGAGCTGCGTCGCTGCAACCCCAGGCCAGCAAGCTGGGCCGGGAGCAGGGGTTGGCATGTCCGCACACAGTTCAGAGGGTGTGAGGAACACAGGTGAGCGGCCTCTTGCATCTCTTACAGTGGGGCTGCACCCTGCCCCAGCTGGATTCTTCTGAGAGGAAGCTGTAGATTCAGAATACCTGTTCCGCAGCCTGCAGCTGCGTCTTCCTTGGGCCCCTGCTGGCACACCCAGCATCCCACCCAGCCTGGAGAGACCAGGAGGCCCACTCAGCCCTGAGGAGCTGAGATTCCTGAGGTCCTTCAGAACAACTGTGCAGCACCTCCCAAGAGGCACCAGGGCAAGGGGTGTGGGAGGATGCTGAAAGGCCAGGAGCCAAGTCCTGCTACGGCAGTAACCCCGTGGCCTTGAATGACAGCACCTCTATGTGCCTCCTCCCAGGGCAGTCGGTGCTGCATGCCCATCAGGCCCCTCCTACCTGCGTTTTCACCTGCCCTGCACTCAGGAGCTGACCTTGCAGTCTGCGCCCACCAGGCACCCCTGCCCTCTGGCTCTCACCTAGGCTGGAGACTGGGAGGCAGGAGCACGAGGTCAAGGTAATTATTCCCCCAGCATCCAACCTGCGAGGGGCGGCTACAGCTCCCATGGGTTTGGTCCAGGCCCCTCGGGGCCCAGGCCTGCTGGCTTTCTGACGCCCGCAGCTGTCAGCACTTTTCCTTAAACTCTCTGCTGCGCCCTCTCCCCTGGTGAGCACTGCCTGGTTCCTGACGGGTGCCGACAGGTCAGGAGTGGAGATAGAGCCTCACACCCTCCCCTCCTGGCAGCACCCATCTGCTGTGCCTGGTAGGGGCGTCTTGTAGCATCCACAAGCTTCCCGCAGGTGCCGGCCAGAGGCTGTGGGTTACAGGATTGTCCCCTTGCCAGCTTGAGGCTTCTGTGGTCACTAATCTCTGTGTTACTTTATCCCCTTTTGTCCTTCCAGCCCCTCCAACACTTTTATAACCAACCTCCTGTTTGAAACACCCACAGTGTGTTCTGACTAGTCACTCGCTGTCACACTCCTTCAACGACACACTGAAACACATCTCACATCTGAAACCTGGATTCAGTTAGAGGCAAGGTGAGATTCCTTACCCACTGAGCCCTAGCTTCGTTTCGACTGGTCCTTGTTTCAATTTTCTGACGAATTCCTCACTGTGGCCAGAAGATGGCAGTATGTTGCCACCCAACTCACCTCTCCTGCGGTCCTACACCAGAGGCTCACTGGCCGCTGGGACAGCCACTGATCCTTCTGTTTCAGAAGCACTTATCAGCCAAGTAATCCAAAGGCTTATGAACAAAACCCAAAACTACAATCAAGAAGTAAATTCCTTTCTCGCACCACGATATCCTGGTCTTAAGTTTCTGGTCAACGTTTGGAGTTGGATAAACCATCATCCTCAGTGAAGGGGAGGGAGATCCAGGACACACTGCCCACTGGCTAAAGCAGGCAGTCTGGGGTCTGGGCTGTGGGAGTGAGCAGAGAGCCCACAGGGAGAGCCTTGTGAAGACCCTGTGGGCCCTGGGCTCCTGCAGAGGCCAAGGGTGGTCTCAGTCACCCGCCCGGCCCCACAGACCGGCCAGCACGAGCCCCGGTAAAAGAGCCTCGAAGCTCACCTCCATCTACAAACCAGGAAAACCACCCAGGGCGGCCTTCACACGAGCAGGCAGCTGGGTCAGGAGCCCCCACCTAAGACACCTTGACTTAGAAGACACCCAGTGTCCGGGAGCTCCTCAGGACATCCCAGGCTACAGGGGGTTGGGGAGTTCAAAAACAGGACCATGGGGAAGGGCCCCGTGGCCCACACTCCCTGGGATGTGCATCCTTCCCCAGCTCCTTCCCAGACAAAGGGAACTCGAATGCAGGAGTCAGAACACTCAAACCACAGGTAAGGCAGCCCCTCCACCTGGGTTGCAGACCCCCCAAGGCCCGGCCTGGATGGGGCTGCCACTTCCTTCATGGGATCTGAGCCCAGCTGCCCTGTGTCCACCCCTGGGGTGCAGACTCACCACCCCTGCCCCCGCTGAGGGAGGGCCTGGGCCCAGCCCATGAGTCAGACACGTAGTGTGTTATCCTTTAATGAAGAGCTGGGTCAGTGTGGGCGCCATTCTCCCCAAGGCCCCCCCAAAACAGGCGCCCCTTGCCACTGGCTGCCTCTGAGGCAGGGTGGCCCTAAGGCGGTCAACTCTTCTGAGGGGTCAGTTCACAGTGGCCCAGGAAAGGCATTCATCTCTTGGACCTGGGATCGTGGCAGCAGCAAAGGCCAGAGGCAGCTATACTGAGGTCAGAGCTGATGGTGGGGAGGGCCGGGAGGGCAGGACAGCCCACGCCCCCCTCCTTCCTCTCTGAACCCCACTGGAGTTAAGGGCAGTGTTCGAGAACAGTCCAATCTCCCCAGGGGTTGGGGGGCCTTCATACCCGACCACCCGCCGACTGACGTCACGCAGCCCACAGGGTCACTGGGCTCAGGGAATAGGCGGGCCACCACCCCATCAGCCTCAGGGTCCCAGGCCTGTGAGGTGCGTCCAGCAGGGCCCAGGCCAGCGCCACCAGGAGACCGGGGCCACCTCCCACTAACGGCTCATCAGGCACTACAGGCATCTAAGAAGGTGGTTTCTCCCTCGAGGTTCCGGCAGGGCCGAGGCGACAGCAGGACTCGCCGGGCCCCTACAGGTCCGTGACCTTGTTCTCCACGGCCGCGGCCATCTGCTGCAGCCGGTAGCCCAGCTGCATCCTCTGGGCCGCGCTGTCCTCCTCCAGAGCAGTGATGATCTGAGTGAAGCACAGAGACGGCCTGTCAGGCAACCCGTCCGGCCTGCTCGGTCGCTTCTCGGCAGACTTCAGCGGCCTCCTCGGGCACTGGAGCACAGTTCAGTTCGGGGCCCCCCACTACTTCCTGTGTGACCTCAGGGCCTCATCAGTGGGAGGGAGGGAGGGCTATCCACAGAGTTGCTACTATGGGGTTTTAAGGATTAGTGACATTGGGCCAGAAGTAGCCCTCAGGGTCGCAAATAGCCACCTCCCCGGGGGCAAATCACTTCCCCTGGAGGCCAGCCCCACTACCATGCTGGCCTTCCTCCGTGAATGCCCCAGAAGCCCTGCTACAGCGCCCCCACCAGGTAACAAGCATTTCCTGAATGCCTACCCGCCAGGTGCCAGGCAAGGAGCAGGGACCCAACAATGACAGATGGGACCCTGCCCTCGTGGGGCTCACCGGTGGGGAGACAGATACTGATCCACATGACACCTTAAGAGGGGCAGCCACAGAGGGAGCAGCAGGAACTGAGGGGCTCACCCACAGTGTCCCCGGCCTCCCCCACACCAGGGCCACCGCCGTTCGGAGCATGTGCCTGGACGTCATACTGTGTGTCACTCCTTTCCCCCTCCAGGCCTGGGGCCCCCGGCAGGCCACAGCCCCGCAGCCACACAGACGTCTGGGTGGGCGTTTCCAGCAAACAGCCAGCAGGCTGGCTGGTGGGTGCTCTGATCTTGAGGCCCAGCCCAGGAGTCCCCCAGTAAGATGCCACCATCATGACCTCACTCTCCCCGGCCCTGTGCCTAGCCCCTCCTCACTGGTGGCCTGTGCAGCCCAGTCAGGCCCACGCCTGCAAGGGGGACCATTGTGCCACCCATGGACTCAGATAAGGATCTGAGCAAGGACAAGGTCAGGGCAGAGGTGGCAGCTGTGTGCCCCTCCTAGCACATCCTACATACCATCTCTAGGCCCTGGTAGACCCCCAGCCGCTGCCCACCACCTCCTCTTCCACCACCACGCCTGGGATCCCTGCTGAGGAGCTCGGACGTGGGGCAGGGACAGATACGAGCAGTCAATACCAGGAAGCATGTCTGAAAAGTGCTTCCCAAACCCAGGACCCAGCTGCTCCCCTAGTCTGTGCCCTGGGGGTGATCCGAGGGCCCCCCATGAGAATCCCAGGGCCAGACGCCCCACCCTTACGTATCTCCTCAGCCCCCAGTCAGGGCCCAGGGTGCCGCTCACCTGGTCGTAGTATTTGTTGATGTACTTGTAGAGTTCGTGCAAGGCCACGCGTGCCCCCAGGTCCCCGGAGTAGTTCTAGCGAGGACAGAGAGAGGAGACGGGGTGAGGGGTGCCGCTACCCAACCAAGGAAGCCCGGAACCCCAGGGAGGGGGTGGAGGAGCACGGGGCCTGGGAGGCAGAGGATGGGGCAGGCCCTGTGGTGGTAGCAGAGCCCCTCTACAGACTGGGGTCCCAGCTCAGCTGGGCACACGGTGGGCCAAAGGGCCTCCTTGGTGGAGAGACCCCATGTCTGCCATTGCCATTTCCATAGGGTCAGGGTTCTGCCAGGGCCCTGCCCCTCCCCCACTCAGGGCCCCAGCTGACACCTGGGTCCTCCCAGGTGACTGCAGAGCTGAGCAGAAAAGGCGCAGCTCTGCTCTCACTCCAGCCTTGCCTGAGGTGCCCCTCAGGCGCCCCACAGGTGCCCTCAGACAATGGAGGTGCTATCAAGTCACCCAGCCTGTGTGGCACTTACGAGGATAAAATGAGAAGATAAACAAAGCACCCCAAGATACACAGAAACACCCCAACACCATAGCTGCTATTACTGTGCTGGTTGGGACTGTCCCTGTCCCAGGAACACCGTTTATAAATTCCTGGGTGGAAGTCTAGGGCTGTGTCGGGAGCAGGTGGGGCGCACCCACAGCACCCCGGGAAGCAGAGCACTAGAAGACATCGGCAGACCCACAGGGCCATGCTGGGCTGAACCCAGCAACCTCGCTGCCTTGGGGAGTCATCCACAGACCCCACGAGGGCTGCAGGCATCCTGGCACCTGACTGAATCAGGGCTGGTGGCAGCTGCGAGGACAAGACCCCCGCTGTTTCCTGATGCGATCCTGGGAGCCCCGCTCTTTTCAAGTGGCAACCGGAACCTTCTGCAGAGGATGCAGGCACGTCCCACAAAGGGGCAGCGGGAAGGGCAGGACCCCTGCGGCGGGAGGCTTGTGCTTAACCCGAGAGGCAGAGGGCGGGCCGTACCCGGGACAGCTCGGCCAGGATGGAGTTCATCTCTTGGTCGCTGGCCGGGATGGTCTGTCTGATGTCTGCGTAGTACCTGCCAGAGATGGTGGGGACGGCAGCCACTGGGACACGAGCCCACCCCCACCCCGGCAGGGCCTCCACTGTGACACCCCCGAAACCTGCCCACCCCGCCCCTCAGGCCCTCCCCCTGCCCTGTACCTTTCCACCATCTGTTTGTAACGGGGGATGTCCCGAGCGTACAGAAGTTTGTTGATCGGGGAGTCCTGGGCGCCAGCAGGAAGTGGGGGGAGGGGAGGAAGGACGAGACCCCTGTGAGTGTGACGAACTGTCCCAGCCTGCACAGCACTGCTCCGGTTTGAAAAGTCCCCAGTCCCAGGAATGCCCCTCAGACCCGACAACCGGGATGGCTGGTCACCCTCGCCCACTTCCTTCTGCAAGGACCTCCTCCCTTCCACTGGGGCCAGGCGCTGCTTTTGTCCCCTCCAGCTTCTCCCCAGACAACTCCCAGGCCGTCCATCAGCTCAGGTGCCTCCACTGGACCTGGCACGGAGCCAGCACATGGGGCAGGAAGGGGCAGTGTCGTGTGCACTCTGCCGCTTTCCATGTGCTGTCCGTTCCCTGCACGATCACTTCAAAAATCGGTAAACTGGCCCAGGAAATGAGGTCCACTGCCCAGGCCAACTCACTCCAGAGCGGCTGAGTGGGGATTTGAAGCAAGTCTCTCAAATTGCGATAAGGCTCCACCTCACTCTCAGGTCTGACACCCACCCAGCCCCACCCTGTTCCCAGGTCCTTGGTGGCTCCGTCGCCCCTTCAGGGTCAGCCCTCACTAGCGGCCCTCGCCTCTTGACCCCCCTATCCCTTGCAGGCTGCACGCGCTCCCACGCCTCAACCCTGCAAATCAGCACCCGACAGCCCCTGCCCGTGCCTGTCCTGGAAGATGGGGGTACTACCGGCTTCCAGGGACCGAGGGACAGAGCCTGGCCGGGGCCTGGCAGCAGAGACCTTCCCTCGTCCCACCTCCACATTCTCAGGACAGCCTGGGCCCCATGGCCTGTGTGCATGTCCCTAGCCCACACTGCCTGCCCCACCCATGGCCTCGGTGTCCCCCACCCACTCACCCGGCCCAGCTTGTGGTCAGCCAGGGTGCAGGCATCCATGAAGGTCTGCGCGATGACCAGGAGCACTGCGTCCATGTTGTCAGACGTCTGCACGTCAAACACGAACTGCGGGTTTTTGATTATATTGACCCAGAACCTCAGCGGCAGGCTGCAGGCAGGGCAAGTGTGGCCGGTGAGCAGGCGGCGGGGGCCAGAGAGGAGGCCCCGCGCCCCAGGCCCAGCGGGCCCTGCCCGCACCTGTTGGTCTTCCAGATGTGGACGGTGTCCTGGTCGGAAATGCCGTGCTGCTGGGCCTGCTCGTCCAGCAGGTCAAAGAAGTACTTGATGGCCAGCGGCACGGGGCGGCTGGTGCTGAGGATCACCTGGAACAGGTCATCCACAAACTTCTGCAGGGTGCCCTGTGGGGGACGGGAAACACGGGGGGTGTGGTCGGCAAGGGGCCTTCAAGCTGGCCCGGCCTCAGACTCACTCGGGGCGGCAGGCCCATGGGAGCCCCACGCCACCCCCCAGCCCCACCCCCACCTTCATGGACAGCAGGCGGGTCAGGTAGATCTCCGGGATGGCCTTGGCTCGCTCGCGCTCCCCACCCCGAAGGCTGCCCCTCCTTGGCCGGGGCGGCTCCGGCTCCTCGCTCGGCTTCACCAGGTGCCAGGGCCGGATGCCGCCCTCATCCACATCCTCCAGCATCGGGGTCCCTGGGCCAAGACCGCACTGCCTGTCACCACCTCCTCAGGTGCCCCTTCCTCTGAGCCCCAGGCTCCTGCCAACTCCTAGGAGCGGGGGCACCCAGGGAGGGCTTCTCTGGGTGGGAGGGAAGTAGACACAAGCCTCCACCCCGAGGTCCAGAGTTCCTGTCCCGTTACTGGGCAAATGCAGGGGCAGAGGGCCGAGGTGGGGTGTGGGGTACTCACTCTCTCCGGGTACATAATCTTGGTTTTCCCGAAGAACATGCTTGGTGAGGCAGGGGACCAGGGCCACAGTTGCTCCATCTGGGACCTGCTGACCACAGCTGGTGACCCCTCCGCCAGCCGCACCCCCGCCACACCCCTCCTCCAGCTCCCAGCCCCCCAACCTTGTAATGCTGCAGGGTGTTCAGCCGCCGCCACAGACCCTGGACCTCAGAAGTCACGTCCTCGTCCGAGAGAATGAGGTGTCCGGCCACCCCAGACCTCCACTCTGCAAGGGCAAGGGGGACTTGGTCCTGGACTCCCAGGACACCTTTTCTGCAGTGGAACCTGTTTCTTCCTCCATGGGGACCTGTGCCCCTCTGTCAGGGGCAGCCCTGCCCAACCTCTCCAAAGACCAGGAACATGTGCCCGCCGCCAGCTGTGGGGTGGTCCCGACACCGCCCAGCTGTGCCCCCACTCGGCACCCCACCCTGCAGCGCAGGTCCGGCCCAGGCCGACTCTGGCTCAGGCCCCCAGCCACCCTTCCCCTCCGTGCTCACCGACATCTAAGGTGCGGGGGTCTGGCCGCTGGGCAAGAGGCATCCCTTTGTAAAGCTGGTCCAGCATCTTCTCTTTGGCCTGGGAGATGGTGTCGCAGTCCAGAACCTTCACAGGCACGCCCTGGGCCTCTCCCACCGCTGGCCCCACAGCCAACAGTGCATTTAAGGTCTGCGAGGGACACGTGGGAGCAGTCAGGCCCCAGGCCCCACGTGGGATGACCGAAATGCAAAGCCAAGGACAGGGACCATCTGTGGCCCCAGCAACTGGCACAGTGCCCAGTGACTCTGTCAGGTGAATGGCAGAAGTGAGTGAGCACAAGTCAGGTCCCCCGGCTCCTGGCTCGGCTAGTCAGGCTGCGACCCCCGAGGGAAGCCCCCACTGCTGCCTCACAGACAGCCAGGTGCGACAAGGCCTGAACGCGATTTCCCCAAAGGCACTCTGGGTGGGCCACTGATGGGAGAGCACGCCCAGAGCGACACAAGGGGCAGGTCTGACAGGGCAGCCGCCAGCCCACTGGGCACTAGACATTCCTGGCAGGACAATGAGATCGCAGCCAGGCAGACACTCGGGCCTGTAATGGCAAAGACTCAGGCTGGCCCCGGACAGGGCGGCTGCTTCCCAGCCCTGGCTGTGGCCCTTTGACCGCACCCCAAGCCTGGGACCCTCTGAGGCCTGGCCTCAAGGTCTGACCCTTAAGCTTCTATCCTGCTCAGCTGGTCTAAGGGTGTCTCCCAGAGGCCCAGCGGGCTCTCCGCCCAGACACAGGCAGCCACACAGGACCACTGGTGCTCACCCCCACCCCAGAGGCTGACACCCCAGCGCACGCGCACACTCCCTCACCAGGGGACGGTACTCCACGTCCTCTCTGAGAAGGCGGTTGTCGTTCAGGGTGTACTTGGCTTTACCAGTCACGCTGTCGACTGGCCCCTTATCTACTTGATGCTTAATTCCACGGAAGAGCATGTACAGAGGCTCCCCTACCGCGTCCTGGGGGAGCGGCAGGCAGTTAGCGTCCCTAGGGCAGGTGATAGGTGAGGGGCAGAGGGGACATAAGCCACTCTGGGGCAGGGGACGGGCTACAGAGGGATAAAGTAACCGAGGACATGGTGGGCAGGCATGCACAAGCTGCGTGGGGGTTGGAGGGTGCCTGGTTTGGAGGCTGCCCCTCCTGCAGGGGGAGCCCCCTCCACCACTGCCTCCCTCACCCTGACGAAAGTGTAGAGGCAGATGGACATCCAGTTGGAGAGCAGCTTCTCCACCACGGTCTCCGTCCTGGGATGACAGGAAAGGGGGAGCAGGGAGGTGAGGTCAGCAGGTGGGGCCTCGGGGCTCTCTGTTCCCCAGACCCCCAGGCCCCGGAGGGCCTGGCTCAGCTCCTGGCCCCAGGTGCCCAAGGCCACTGGGCCCCCACTGCTTCCGACACCGGCACACACCTGCGCAGCATCAGCTTGGGGTTCTTGGCCACGTACTGCGCCACCAGGTCACTGAGCAGTGTGCGGAGGATGTCTGTGAAGTACTCGAGCTTCCCGTGCAGCGCCACGGTGAGCAGAGACGCCACGTAGGCACGGTCCCGCGCCGAGAAGGTGCGCTGGCTCTCCAGGGTGTGGATGAACTGGTGTCAGGCAGGGAGGGAGGTGGGGAGGGACTGATTCAGAAACCCAGGGATGGAGAAGGGGCGGGGCCAAGACAGCCCAATGTGGGCGGGGCCAGGGCAGGGCTGGCACCTTGGTGAGGAAGAGCTTGCTGTTGAGCAGGTTGGAGAGCTGCCCCAGGCCTTGTTCCACAGTCGGCCGCCTGCTCTCGGGCACACCCAAGTCCCGGTGCAAGGGCGACTCCTGGTGCCCTGGGAAGAAGACCCGCTCGGCATACACCTTATAGTCAAGGAAGGGGATGCCGCTGCTCAGAAGGTCGCTGGTGAGATCCGTCATCTCGGTCATAAGGTCTGTCGGGTGGAAGAGGGCAGGTGTGGGTGCCCAGCGCACGCGATGGGAGCAGGTCTAGGAGCCGGGCCCCCTCCACAGCCTTACCGGTGAACTCCTTTTTGCAGCGGTCCCGCACGCTGCTCTCCAGGTTCTCCAGCTGGATCTGGACCTTCTTGTAGTCCCTCAGGGCCTGCTTGCTCTTCCTCCTGCTCAGCACCAGGGTCAGGACGGGAAAGGCTGCAGGAGGCCAGAGCCTCTGCTGGCGCCCCGGGCCCAGGTCTCCCTAGGCCTGCGGTCTAACCCGGGGATGCCCAGCCAAGCTGAGGTCCAGCCCAGAATAATTCAAGCCTGTTCCATTCCTGGCAAGTCACACCCACCCATGTCCTGAGTAGCCCAACACAGCTGAGCCCAGGGATCAGCAAACTACAACCAGACCAAGGACACTGGGGACCCGTTTTTGTAAGTAGAGACTGATTGGCACGCAGCCACACTAACGTGTCTATGTATTGTTTATGGCTGCCTGTGTGTCCCAATGGAAGAGCCGAGCAGTTGCAACAGCGACCGCCTGATATGCAAAAGCCTACAGTATTTGCTCTCTGGACCTTTACAGGAAGCATGCTGACCCTCGGCCTAGGCTGTCCCTCCCAACCCAGCCTCATCCAGAGGCACCCACCTGTATATGAAGACGATGACGACCACTCCCACGGCCAGAAGAGAGACGCCTGCCCCCAAGCCCGCCTGGGCTGCCAGGGGGAAAGCCACGGGGCTCTCGCCGTCATACTGCACGTGGCCCAGGGAGAAATGCAGGTTCCCCATCTGCACCTGCATGGGGAAGCCACCCTGAGCAAGGCTTCTGCACATGCCCAACGCCAGGCCCGGCCCAGGACCTGCCCACTGACCGTGAACTCGGGCAGCGCCTCAGGTGCATCCCGGAGAGGCAGGGGCTGCTCCGTGGGGGGCTCACAGTACAGGTGGTGCCGGGTCAGCGTCTTCACCACGCACGGGCCGGTCCCTATCATGGCCACGACCTCCTCCTTAGACATTGCAAGGTCTAGATTCTCCCCCTGGAACACGAGGTCGCTGATCCGTCACTCAGAACTCTTCCCTGAGGGGAGGAGCTAGTGGTCCCTCAGATCCTCTTCTCCCAGTTGTGGGAGGGCTGGTCCTGAAACCTGTTCCTGAGAGCAGGACTGACGGGGCCTGGGCACCTGGTCCCCTCCCTGTGGGTGGGGTGTGGCCCATGATGTCTTCCAGGCTGCCAACCCCCGTCCCAACCTTTCTCCGCCCTTCCCTGTCTTCTTTCCTCAAGTCCTAACTTCCCCGGAGCTTCTGAAGGCTATAAAGTTGTCCCAAGTTCTGCCCAGTTGCCTAGCAAAGCCGGAGCCCCTAACACGTCTGCTGGCCCCACGGGGTCGGTGGCGACGGGCTGCCTACCTGTGGCCTTTCAGTCACCTGCCTACAGAGTGTCAGAACGCGTGCCAAGTGTATGCGCGAGTAAGGCTCTCCGATAGGCATCAGCCCGGCACCTGCTGGGTGCCAGCCACCCACTGTCTGCCTGTGCCAAGCCATTTACATATTGCCATTCGGCCACCTGCTGCGGAGTACGTCAGGACCCAGGCCACCAGAGCCAAGCCCTGCCTGCCAGGTGCATCAGGCCAGGTGCCCCACCACAGAAGGGGTAAGGCACCAGGTGCACCCACTGGCCCTGGCTCTGCAGTCATGCCCCGCCCCCCCCACCACACACAGCAATACCACCCAGACAAGGGCAGGCTCTCGGGCATCCGGCATTACCTCCACGGAGAGCACACTCCCGGGCTTGTGCCGAAACGGTGTGGTGGGGTCCTCGGGGTTGAGGGGCTGCAGAGTGGGGTCAGCCTCATAGGAGAAGGGTGTAGGGTTCAGCATGGCGAAGTCAAAGACCAGGCTGTCGAGGATAAACTCCACCCGGACCTGGGCTTCCTCGGGCAGGCCCGGGAGGGCAGGCGTGCGGCACGTGATGAGTTGGGAGGAGTTCACGTGGCAGAGCTCCTCAAACTGGGTGGCAGGGGATGGGGGCAGGTCAGGGAGGTGCCCGCCACTCATGGCTGTCCCAGGGGTGGGGCGGGGCTGAGGTAGACCAAGGCTAGCCCAGCACAGCAGGGGGTGCCCATGGGTGTCCTACGTGATGATTGCCACAGGAGGCTCCAGGGGAGCACGCGGTCTCCGGGATCACGTGGCGCCTCTGCCCAGGCCCCTGGCCCGGCCTCAGTGCTCTTGGTGCCATGGTCACTCGGATCCTTGGTGTCTGCACCACGTCCAAATTCTGGCCACGGACCTGGATCTCACGTCCCCCACTGCAACACAGCCCATGAGCCGCTCATGGAGTCGAGAGCCAGGCTTTAAAGCGTAACCCAGTCACAGCTCCCAAGTAAAACCCTATAAACCCCCTGCCCCGGTCCCGGGCCTGCAAAGACCACCCTACCCTACGCAATGCAGCCATGCCCTTGGCCCAGCACCTGAGGAAGCTCTTGGTGGGGCCAACAGAGGTGACGTTGGGGTCTGATGTGTACTCGAACTGGCTGTGTTGAAGTTTCCGCTCGGTGGCTCCAAACCACACAGCCACGGGGAGCGTGGCAGGCATGGGGTGTGGGCTAGTCTCACACTGCAGCTGCTCCGCCTGCTGCCCTGGCAGTCTAGGAAGGGAAGCAGGAGTAGAAGGCAGGCCGGGCAGCCTGGAGGGGGCACGGGATGGGGAGAAGGGTGGTTCCAGGGCAGGGACCCGCTCAGGCCTCAGCTCACTGCCCTTCAGTGCAGACTGCCGTCTCCACAGTGGACCCAACAGGCCACACTCCATGACAGCCCCTGTGCAGGGAGGGCCTGGCCACTTCTTGAGGGAGCAGACTTGACCCTCTGCCCCTCTTTCCTCCTCGGCATCCCACCCTCTCCCTCTCCCCAGAGAGCACAAATTTTTGCAGAATGAGGAAGGAGCCCTCACAGGTGACAAGGTTGGTCTCCAACTACCACTCGGATATCCTCCAGCCGCCCAGTCAGGAGCTTGGAGCCATGCAGGGTGAGGCGGGTGCCCCCGGCTCTGGGACCTCGGGCAGGGAAGACAGAATGCACCTTGGGGTCCTGTGGGAAGGGGGACAGGGATAGACAGACAGGCATCAGGCCAGAAACAGAGAGGCAGGGGGAGCCTGAAGCAGACACAAAGGCCCTGGGTGGGGCGGGGGGCGGGGGGCCCTGGAAGGTGAAACCAGGTGAGCTGGGAGGAGCCACCCGAGGGAGCAGCCCATTGGCAGCTGGGGGTGCCCAGCAGTCAGGCACCTGGTAGGCGAAGTCTCGCTCTGAGACGCCACGTCCTCGTCCTGGCACCTCCACTGTCACAGCGCCTGCCACCTCCTTCCTGCTGGCCTCAGTGACGCACACAAGGCTGCGGGCACAGGACAGGCTGGGGCCCCCGACCGACCAGGCTGCCCTGCCCCCCACAAGACCAGCAAATCCTCTTGCTATAGGGGGGAACCCCGTATGGCACACAGGAGGCTCCCGCATCTGAGAATCAGAACCCGTGGCTTCCATTATCCAAGTTGAACCCAAGCCCCCTAATGAGGAAGATGTTCTGGGAGTGATACATGTTTCCAGAGGAGCCCCTGGAAGGCCAGCTGCTGAGCTAACGAGGGGGCCTAACTGGCCGAGCTCACGTGCATGCAGCACCCCTCGCAAAATGATGAAAACTTGACTTCCTCATGGAAAAAAAGTCCCCGAAAGCCTCTAGTCAGGTCTGGGAAGAGGCATGGACGGAAAGTGAGCCATCTAAGAAAGTGTTGGCTCTCAGCCAGAAGCCAGAAGCTTCGGGCAAATGAATGTCCGCAACGTGAAGCCTGCAGTGGCTTCACCCCGTGACGGCGTCATGGTCACTGAGAAAGCAGAACAAGTGGTGTGTAAACTTCCTGGCAGGGGCTTAAGCCAGAACACATTTTAATCACTTTGTAAATCACTTCAGTCTCATGGCTCCAGAATCATTAACGGTCTAGAAAGTCACCTGAAGTTCTCAGTCATTACACACGCAGGGGGAAAACTACACGCTCTGGCAAAGTCTCGTTCAAAGCGCGGGTCTCCTGGCCCCAGCACGGGCCCACAGACCCAGGTGTCCCCGGCCGAGGCTGCGGACCTGCTCTTTGGTGGTTTGGGGCAGGCTCTGCTGTTCAGCTGGGTTTGGGACATGGTGATTGTAAGTATGTCCTAGGGGAGGTCCCATGCGTGCACTTCTGGGACCTTGCAACCACCAGCCAGGTTACCGAGAGCCAGGACCCACGCAAGCCTCAAGCCTGGGAAGGACCCCGGCACTCAGCAGGTGTGCCACAACCTGCCCTCTGGAGGGGACCCAGGACAGCACTAGGAGAAGGGTCCATTGGTGAGAAGGCCAGCCCCTGAGCACAGCTATCTGGGAGCTGAAGACCCTGCTACCACAACTACATCTGTGATCACCCCGAAACCCAGGTGGGAACGCCTAGGTGGAGCTAGGAAGCAGAGCCACCTGTCAGCTTTGGGCAGGGGCTGAGCCCCAGGCCCAGGAGCGACCCCCTCCCCCACCACAGCCCAGGCCAGGGAGTTGCAGGTAAAACCATGGCACTGGGGCCTCGTGACGGGAACCAAGGGAAGAGGGACAGGGAGGGCAGATGAGGCATGGGTGGGCGGCCCTGAGCAGGAGGCGCCCTGCTCCTGGTGGTCCAGCAGCTCACCTGCTGGAGACCTCATACTCCTGAGCGTCCACCACACAGGGCGCTCCGGCCACCCGGACCGTGTCCTGCACGTCCTGCACATGCTGGCCCAGGTTGGAGCCCCTGATGGTGACGCGGGTGCCTCCATCCACTGGCCCGGTCAGCGGCTCCACCTGTTTCAGGACAAAGACTGCTCGCCTGCGCCCACCTGGCAGCCCCTGGCAGCATGGGGAGCTCCCCCCCGGGCCCCAGACCCACAGCAGCCCACCCTCCCCCCAGGAAGGCAGCGAGGAAGGGACACGCCAGCATTCCAACACACCGAGTGGATGAGCGGGGCAGGGCACTGGGTGGCCACGGCCTCGGCGCCACCACAGGCTTCTTGGGCCACACAGCGTGCACGCTCTCCCTCACACCACACGCAGCCGTACTGAGGCGTGGCAGTCTGGCAGTGGCTGCAGTCCCCATGTCCCACGGAGCAGTCATAGAGCACCACTGGAGGGGCAGAGACGGACATGAGAGGTGGGCCCGGAGGAGCCCTGCCGCCAGCAGCCAGCTCGGCAGCCCCCTCAGCTCACTGTGCAGCCCGTCGGCACTGTCCACACGCAGGTGGCCGGCCCGGCGCAGGAACAGTCCCACGTGGAGCTCTGGCTGCGGAGTGTCGTAGCTGAGCTGTAGAGACGAGAGTGGGGTCAGAGTCTGGGGCTGGTGGGGGGCAGCAGGCCTGGGGAGGGGGTGGTCAGGAAAAGGACCCAAATGACTCATGGTGGGAACACAAAGATCTCAGTCAGACTTGGGGTGCAGGAACCCACGGGACCACAGGGTCAGAGGTCAGAGCTACCAAGAGTCCCCAGGGATACAGGGCCAGAGGCAGAACTGGAGTGTAGGGACCCAGAGGGGCCACTGGGTGAGCAGTCGGAGCTGGAATACAGAGACCCCACGGGGCACAGGATCAGAGGTCAGAGATGGGGCACCAAGACTCCCTCAGGGTCACAGGGTCAGAGTTAGCTAGGGCTGGGATGGGTGTGGCTCAGCTAGCCGGGATCAGGAGCCAGCCCGTGGCCAGGGTCCCCCTGCCCACCCAGGCACCCGAGGCCTGCACCTGCAGCTGCTGGCACGTGACATGGCACCGCGTGTCTGGAGGAGGCTCACACTCGACCTGCGCTGCCACCACCACCTCTCGGCCCTCCAGCTCCAGCACACACTCGTGGTCTCCAGGGCTGTCCTGGGGGCAGAGGCCACAGGGGCAGATGGGCCTGCCCCTCAGGGGCCACAGGAGGAGATGGGCCTGCAGAGCCCCACAGCAACACCCGAGAGCTGGACCCACGAACTGGACCCACTCACCTGGAAGAGGCGCAGGTTCCTGCCCAGCAGCCGCATGTTTCGCTCCACGTGCACCGGTATCAGCATGGAGCCCTGAACACCTTCCACACAAGGGCAGGAGCTGGCCCCCCTGTGCACCTCTTCCTGCAGGCACCAAGAGCAAGGCAGGCTATAGACCTTGCCTGGCCACCTCCGTCCCCACCCACACAGAACCGCCAGGCGAACAAGGGGCTGCACCTACGCCCACCCCCTCCCTAAGCCTCCTTCCCGGGCTGGGCCTCACCAGCTCCCAGAGCCCGGGGGTGTCGTACTGGTAGTCAAGGCCGGACAGGAGGATGAGGGGGGCCGGTGGGCCCTCGTGCTCGGCCGAGTCTCCATCACCTGAGAGGAGGGTGGAAGTGGAGAAGGCGGGCGTGTCACCCCCTGTCCACTCGTCCGCTTCAGGCAGCTTGCCACCTTCTTTCGTGAGCCAGTCCAGAGCAGGCTTCACGGAGCCAGCGGCCCCTGGGAAAGCGGTGGCAGGAGCGGTGCTGGGGGGCTGGTCCTGGGGCACCGCAGTGGGGGAGGCCTCGGGGCTGGGGTCTGCGGGGGCAGAGGGCAGTGCCACTGCATCTGAGGGTGACGGGTGGGAGGCCAAGAGGTCCCCGGGTGTGGCCATGGGTTCGAGGTCGGTGACAGCCGGGACAGCTGTTGCAGGACTGTCCGGGGAGCTGGGAGGGAGGGGCTCCTCGTGGAGGGGAGACTCCGTGGAGGCTGAGGCAGGTGAGGCCAGTGTGGGGCTGGGACCTGCCCACGGCAGGGAAGGACTGGCCTCGGGTGGGACGTCTGAGGCTGTGGCTGAGGAGGGAGCCTCAGGCTCCACGGGAAGGGTGTCAAGAGTAGGGGTAGGGGTGACTGTGGCTTTGGGGGCGGCAGGTGGGGAGGGGGTGGGTGCATCTATTATAGGAGGGGCTGAGGAAAGAAGCAGGCTCTGAGGGGAGGCAGAGAAGGACAGGAAGGGCCACTCAGCAGGCAGGCGAGGGAGCAGGCAGCAGGCAGACAAAGGGTGTGTTAAGAGGAAAGGAGACCAAGGAAAAGAGAAACAAAAACAGCCCATTAATTCTCCAAAGGAGAAAAGCGGAGGGCAGGCTCCAGGGCGTCTGTGCTGAGGTGGGGCCCGAGGCCCAGACCCCCCTGCCTCTCAGCTACAAGCGTCCTCTGCCGGACGGTGGACGCCTTCCGCACGAGTCGTTACACACAGCAGCTGAGGTGTGCACGACAGAGCCACTGGTGGGCGGGTGGGCACACAGACCCCGGGCCGTCAGAGAGCCTCTTATGAGGGGACCCCGTACCCACCCTCCATGTGCCCAGCCCGGAGTCACGCTCACCTGCTGGCTGACCACCATGGGCCCGGCGTCACACGAGGTCTTGTGCGTGCACAGGTGCTGCCAGACGCACCAGTTACACCCCCAGCGGCTGCTCACACAGGCCTGGCACCTGCAGAGAGCACAGCCATGGCGCAGGGGTCACCACGGGGCAGTCCTGGGCCTGGGGGTCGGGGTGAGGGACTCACTGTGCAGACGGGTGGAGGTCGGTGACGGCCACGCAGTCATAGAAGGAGAGAGAAGATCTGGCAATCACAACCGCGCCAAACCTGAGCTCCACACTCACGGAAACATGGTCTGCGAAGGGGGAGAGAGCGCCAGGGCTGAGGGGCGGGGAGGGGTGCTCAGCCCCCACACCAGTATTATGAGACCACACAGAGTGGAGTTAGCAGCCCGAATGGGGAAGAGCACCCAGGCGTGAAGGACAAAGTCCACAGGACACAAAATGGGGACTCTAGGGCCTTGGGGACCAGTGGGGAGACTCAGAGAAAGGCTTGAATTCACACCTCACCCAGACCACGCCCCTGGGAGCAGGGTGGGAGGTGGGAGAGCCCCCAGGCCCTGGGGCCAGTCCCTCGTCTCACGCACCGGCTCCTCTCGGCAGTGCTGGGGCCCCGCCAGGGTCTGGGGAGGGGCACGTCACCCCAGAGCTGGTCACCAGGGCAGGACTCTGGTGTTCCCCGAAGTGGCAGGAGTATGACTCCCCCGGCCGTAAGGGTGGCAGGTCAGGTATTGACAGGAAGACCTGCCGAGAGAGGCCAGGACACAGAGCTGGGGTCACTGGGCAGCACGTCAGGGCTCGTGCTTAAGGGGCACCCGGTGTGGGTGGGCACCAGTGGCCACCAGCACCCCCGCCTTCACAAACACCCTCAGGCCTGGTTACAAACAGAGAGAGAAGGCAAGGCCCCAAGAGAAGGAACTTGTGCAAGGCCATGAGGTATCTGGCACACCTGACACCAAAATTCAAGGTGAGGACCCCCCCTCCAGAGCCTTCGGCACCAGGGCCCCACCCACTCTAGTCACGCACCTCCCTCCTCTCCTCTCGGCTGATGTTGGCAGGATTCATAGCTGCCACCTGCAGGCAGCCCAGCTCAGGCTGGAAGCTCCACAGCCACCTCTCCGGGACCTGGTCCCGTGAGCACTCAGAACGGCGGCTGCACCTGGGCAAGAATGACCAGCGTCCACCTGTGACCCTCACAGGACCCCTGGGAGTTCATGGGGCAGGACCACCTATGGCCCTGGGCAGGGTCCTCCACTGGGCCATGATGCCAGGATGGGGGCACCCTGGCAAGGCAGTGATACCCAGGGTGGAGGATGCAGTGGGGGACTGGGACATCCAGAGGTCAGGGGTTGAGGGTGAAGGGCCAAGCACCAGGAATCCCGGACAGGGTGACTACACAGGAGCACCGAGGGCACGAGGCTGGGGCTGGGGCTGGGGCTGGGGCTGGGGCAGGGGTCGGGGCCAGCGGGGCACCAACCTGCCGAGGAGCACACACCACCCACAGTAGGGGTCCCTGTGGGCCAGACAAGACGCACAGTCCAGGTGCTGAGCACAGGCGGCCACGGGAACCTTGAGAAGCTGTCATGGCAAAGGGGACGTGAGGCCAGCAATCCAAACACTAGTGGCTCACCCAGGTATGGGTCCCTGGCCCAGCCCCAGGCCCCTCCCAGCAGCCTGGTCCCAGCTGTGGCCTGGCACTCACTGTGCTCTGGGTCATGACGTACAGGTGCTCGAAGGCCCCGTCAAAGATGAGGTCTCTGCTCACCGCAGACCCCTGCTGGATGCTCTGCGTGGAGTATGGGCGGCCATGGCTTCCTGGGCCCAAGTACACCTGAGATCAGAAACCACGGAGTCTGGGACCCAAGTCCAGGGCCACAGGCCCAAGGTTCTCCCTCTCCCCACAATGAAGCAATTTACGGGTGGACTTCCTCCCAGTCAGAACACGTCACTACACCCAGCCCTGGGGGCGGAAGTAGGGATCAGAAGGGGTGGGGATCCCAGGTAAACACCACCCAGCCCCAGGAACTGGAGCATGGGTCACCTCTCACAGTCTGGAGTCGGGGGCCTTTTGAGAGCCCGTATGCTAGCCCCAGGGGTCACAGGAGTAACTGTGCCCAGGCTGGGCCCCCAGAAATCCGTCCCCTCCAGACCTCAGGGCAGGGCCCAGCACTTCCTGTGGACTCACCCTGTGTAGCTGCCCTTGACTGTCACCCAGGAAAGCAACAGTGTGCCCATCCTCCATGGTGACCGCCACCGCTGTTAGCTGAACCCCTGGCCACTCTAGAACTGGCGTGGCTTCCAGGGGGACTCGGCTGGCCATGGGGCTGGGTGTGTGGTCTGAGCCACAGGGATAGGCGTCCAGGGTGTCCTGCAGGAAGCAGGAAGCATGAAGCACCGGTGAGGCCCCACCTGAACGGCCTCCTCACCCCATCCTCCCGGATAGATAACCCACTGCCTCACCCAGGCCCTCCGCCAGTTCTCCCGAAACAATGGTCTCCTCTGCCAGGCCTCCTGGGCCAATCCCGTCCCTGCCACCGGCCTCCCCAATGATGTCTCCCACAGCTGCATCCTAGCCCTGCCTGGGCAGCTTGCCTGCAGCTGCCTCAGCACAGTCTCCAACAGCCCCTTCCTCCTCGCTGATTCCCACCTGTCGGGGACCCCACCTCTGCACACCCCTGGCCTGGGAGCTGCTTCCTCCAGTGTAGGCATAAGCTCAGCCTCCTCCCAGCCCACTCTTCCCAAGGCCCTCCCTCCTTGCATGCTCAGCCCCGAGTCCACAGTGGCGCCTCGGCCCTGAATGGCTCGGTGGCCCAGGCTCCCGTGTGCGGCTCCCCCGTCCCTCTCCAAGCCATCCTGAGGCGAGAGCCAAACAGTCTCAACCTCACCTGCGCTCCTGCTCGGAAACCTCAAACAACGAGTCCCACCCCACCCCCCGTCCCCGTCCCCATCCTGGGGGTTGTACTGTCCCCCAAACACCCTCTCAGTCCACCTACACAAATGCCACCCCTTCAGAGCCCAGGTCAAGACCCCCCCCCCCCGACAGCTCTGTCCCCCTGAATGCCACGTTTACCACAGATGCCCCGCCTCCCCACACCAAGGAAGTCAAGCCCATAACGTCACCGACCTGCTCGGCCCCCACACCACCACCAGCATCCCTCAGACTCCCGCACAGCTGCTGGGCGACGGTGGGGTGCCAGGACTCACCAGGGGCAGCTGCGCACAGTCGGAGTTGACGTCGTACTCAATGTAGGCCACCTCGGCCCCGTCCTCGCTGCGGCCCTCCCGAGTGTAGCAGGCGTCTCGCGTGAGGTTGGCCAGGTGGTCCACCTCATCCAGGCGGAAGGCACAGAGGGCAGAGGCCCCCGACACCCCAGTGGCTGCCGATGGTGGCCGGCCCACCGTGGGGGAAGCGGCCGAGGAGAAGGCTACAAAGAGCACCTCCCCCCGGGCCACCTCCCTGGACGTGGCCACGGCCGCGGCCTGGATCA
The DNA here is from genome assembly GCA_004024845.1 of Tonatia bakeri. Classification (NCBI taxonomy): domain Eukaryota; kingdom Metazoa; phylum Chordata; class Mammalia; order Chiroptera; family Phyllostomidae; genus Tonatia; species Tonatia bakeri. The sequence continues at coordinate 24,473 of PVIA01008696.1, forward strand.
GCCCGTAGTGGCCGCCCTGGCAGGCCAGGGGCAGCTCCACATAGGAGTAATAGTGCTGGTCCCGGAGGCACACGCGGGACACGTAGGTGCGGAAGGCTCGGGACTGAGCCTGCAGGTCCCGCCGCAGGAACAGGAAGTAGGCACTGTCCCCACGCGCAAAGGCGCTTACAAAGTGGTGGCTGTACTCAGAGAGACGGCCCACGGCCAGCTTGGCCGTCTCCTCGTAGGAGAAGACAGCCTGGGGGTCCGGTGGCCGCAAGGCCCGAGTTGTGATGGGAGGGATGCCACCCCCAACACCCCTGCTCGTGTATCCCCGCCCCACGAACAGCAGGGGCTCCCCAGCCAAGCCCTGGGCCACCAGTCCCACGGTGCTGACTTCAGGGTCGTTGGCGGCCACATACTGGGTGTCCCCAGGCCGCTCTGGCCTTAGCAGCAGCTGCTGGAGCTGCCCGAGGGCCCGCTGCTCACAGACCCCCTGGTGCACGCTCCCGCACACCACCAAGGCCCCTGGGCTCACCAGGAGCAGCTGGTTGGGGTTGTCGGTGGGCTGGGCCTGAGGGCACTCGTCACGCACCACAGGCGGCAGGCAGTCCCTGCTATCCAGCACGGGACCGGTGGGCACCACGGCTTCCAGCTGTAGCTCTGGGCTCAGCTGGAACAGGGAGTTGGTGGCCCCTAGGTAGATGGTGCCAGAGGTGGGGTCCCGTGCCAGGTGCTGCAGATGTGTGCCATTGGGAGTGAAAGCAGCCGGTGGAGGGGCGTGGAGGGTGAGGACCCACCCAGCCCAGAGCACCTGGAGAAGACCGGGGCCGAGGCTGGGCATGGTCACCTGGCAGGGAGAGAGGTGGAGCAGGGCTCATGCAGCCACCAGAGCACCCTGGGGCCACAGGTGAGGGACAGGGCTACGTCACTGCCAAGATGCCCCTCTTAACCCAGGGGGTGAGCAGAAGCACTGTGGTCCCGGCTCACCCCAGGACCACCTCCTAGCAAGGGGTCAGGAGATCTTTCCCAGAAACTTCAAAAAATGCCTGTTATCTGCAAGCACTATTCTCTCAGGAGACCCTGACCCACCCCAGCCTCACCCTGAACTACCCTGCAGCACCCACCATAGGGCCTGAGAGTGAGGACCTGCAGAGGCGGAGCCGTGGGAAGCAGCCTGTGCCCCAGGACCAGGGGTCCTGGAAGCGGCAGGAGAAAGTGGGTGATGGGAAGGGGTCCAGAGCCCGGAGGAGGGAGGGTGAGGCCCCACAGGCCACTCACAGGTTGGGGCAGGGCAAGATTTGGAGGACGGGCATTTCAGGCAGGAATCCGCAGGGTAACGAGCACAGAACCAAAAGGCCAGGGAGAAGAGGGAGCTTCCTGCCACCAGGGAGGAGGCCTTGAAGACTGGACCCCATTCTGGGGAGCCCCCAGGAGAGGTGGGAGTCACACTTTTCCTAGGTGCCTAGGTGTGGGGCAGGCTCACCTGGCAGGGCCAGCTGGGTCAGGAGACAACGGCATGACCTGTGCAGGAGTCACCTGGCCAGAAAGAAAGCAGAGCATGAAGCTGGAGGCCGGGCTGTGGGCACATGGGGGCAGCACAGAGGTGCCCCCTGCTCCCTGCGCAGCCTGCCGGTGGAACCAGGCCCAGCCTGGCCCTCGGCCACCAAACACATTCCACAGGGGACGCCTCCTCTGAGCTGCTCAGGGAGGAGGTGGGTGGGAGGACCAGGCACCCTCAGGGCCTGGGAAAGGGCAGCTAGGAAGGAGCCCCAGGGCTGGCAGGGCTCAGTCAGGCCCCAGCAAGGCCCTGTCCGCCACAGCCCCTTCTGTGTTCCTGGCACTCTGCCACTCCCATCCTCTGCCCAAACCCCACCTACCAGGAACCCAGAAACATGCCTCCACACGGGCCAGGGGCTGTTCTAGCCCAAACCGCCACAGCACATAAGCAGACACATGCTCGCACACACCGAGAAGCATGAGTCCCATGCAGATGCTTGCACACACACAGATGCACACAGATGCAATCTGTACACACAGAACACAGGCAGACATATTGCCCGCACTTACACACCCGCAGAGACAACCTCCTTACATGCACATTGCACAAGCATGCACTTCGCACAGGCACACGTCACACTCACATACCGAGGACATACACATTTGGGCACCCACATGCAGACTCACGCACACCTCCCCGGTTCGAGCCCTAAGGCCTAGAGGGCTGTGGCAGCCAGGCCATCTCTTTCGCTATTTTCTTTCCACAAGGTCAAAGGACATCCAGGGCCCAGGGTGGGGAAGGGGGTGTCCTGGAGTAAGTCACCATGCCCAGCTGTGTCCCCCACCCCCAGGAGTGCCCCAAACCCTTCCTTGCAGGCCCCAGCTAAGGCCTGCTGGGGCCAGGAAACCATGGCAACACCATCCTCCCCAGGCCTGGTGGTCCTCAGCCAGCAGCACCAAGGCTGGTGAAGTGCTGGGACAGGCTATACATCCCAGGCCATGAGACTCTTCCCTGGCCTGCCTGTGCCCAGGCCACGTTGCCCAGCCCCTCCTGCCACCTGGCTGCCAGTCTGTCTGTGTGAGAGCCTCCCTCGGCCAGGTCAGCTCCTCCCAGCCAAGGGCACCATGGGGTATCCCCAAGGCTGCCTCAGAGTGAGTAGGGTTGGGCCACAGGCTGGGAGGAGGGTCCCACAGCCCAGTGGGAGCCGTAGCCACTGCCCGGCTGGGCAATGCTCCCGAAATAGCTTGGGGGTTTCCATTTTTAGTGTGCAGAGAACAGGGCAGCTCTATGGGAGCAGGAACAAGGCTGCCTCTGTTTGCTAATAGAGGGGGCGGCGGCAAGGAGAGTCGTGAACCCAGCCAGAAGCCCAGGACTGTGGCAAAGCCAGGCTTCCCAGGAGCCCCCACCTTGTTTCCAAAGGGCGAGGGAAGAAAGTTTCTTCCTCCGGGAAGGCAGGGTGTGCCTGAGGATGGGCCGAGGCCACCTCCTGCGCTTGGCCGCTGCTCTCTCCCCTCTGGCAGCCTCTTGCTCAGGGATGTGCCGGGGTGCGGGGTTCTCGATCAGCCTGGCACTCATGCCTCTATCCATGTACAAACATTTGCTCAGGGCCTTCTGTGTGCCAAGGCTCCCTAGCCCTCAAGGGGCAGAAATCAAGACACTCCCCAAATGTAAAAATCTCCACTGGGTGGCCCAGAGGAAGAAGACGGGTGGATCAGAACGGCTCCTGTGGGGCTAGGCTTCTGAAGTCACTGAAACCCGGCCTAGAACCTCTTGCCCGTCCCCACTTGCCACAGGAGGGGGAGGAGGAAAAGAAGGACAGGGACAATTTCCCTTCTGTGCTAGGCATTCCTGTCTCACGTAACCTCTGCCACAAGCCACAGAGCAGACCCCCAGCTCTCCATCAGTCCCACTCCTCAGGATCCGCAAGCAGAATCGAAGCATGTTTCTCCCCCCTGGAGTCTCTGGGACACCCGGGGGCCTGGGATGAAGACTGAGCCCCTGCGGCCCCCACCCTCTCCCATCACATGCCAGCGCTCTCCCACACATGCTCCTCGTGCCTGGCGCCCGCACTGCAGGCTGCCGTGCTCCGCCCTGACAGCACACGGGCTGTTCCCACCGCCTGGAATGCCCACTCCCCCACTAGCCCATTACCTCAGCTCCCAGCCATCATCCCCCAGGGAGCCTTCCCTGTCCACTGGAGCCGCCAAGCCCACTGTGCGGTGAGTGGGCAGTGCTGCCTTGGGCCGAACGGGCAACAGGACTGCTCTGCCCATTAAAGGTGACCAGGTGTGTGCCTGGCATTAGTGCCACCAACCAAGGCTACTTTCCCTCCTGTGCCACCCACTCTGGACTTAGAGCTCCTCAAAGGCAGGGAGGGTGGCTTTTTATTCAGAGGCCCAGTGACTGGGACACAGCAGGGTAACACAAAGCAGCTGCTCCTTGTAAGAACCCCCCTTTCATAGCCAAGGAAACCTAGCTCGTAGGAAGGATGAGGGGCTCTCTGAGCTACCTGACTTCTTAAAGAACAGGGCATGAGCAGCACTGTTACTAACGAGCAGGCCAGAGTGGACTGAAAAGCAGGGTTTGGAGCCAGGCCTCAGGTCCCCAACTTGCACAGCCCCGACCTCCTGCCCACTACAAGACCTCAGGCCCCAGCCAGGTTCACGGCCAAAGCCTCACTCTGCCTGTGTCCAGGCCTGCCTTGAAGTCTCTCCCCTGGCCCACCTTTCTGGGACCCGTGCGGCAGGGCCCAAGCTGCCTAATTCCCTCCACGAAGAGCAAGCACTTCCTGGGCCCTCCTGGGAGGTCCTCACCAACCAAAGAGGCTCACAAGCTCTGCCCTTCCACATCTGGAGAAGGGTCATACCCAGCCCTCATGTTCCGACTCCTGGAAACCACTGGGAAGCCGGTCTTTCCTTTTCCCCACTCGGCGGCTCCCGGGGCCCGCGGAGAAGTTACTCATTGACAGAGCAGTAGAGCGCACTGCTCACCCTGTTGTTTGTGCGTTGACACGGGGTGGGAGGATCCACCACTTATTTACCCGGCCCCCGCAAGGCCTCAACAACAGTTTGTGTACGGAGAAGGGGTCCCCCCAGATGTGCGGCCGGAGGTTCACCGTCCGCTTTGTCGAATGCCCTCAGCGCAGCGTAAAGGGCTGTTACTACGAGTGGGGAAGCCTCGACCTCCCCATCTGCTTTACCCCGGTCCTCCGCCCTCCTATCCCCGGCCGCGGGCAAGGACCCTACCAGTGGTCTTGGGAGGGCGGGGAAGGGGCAGGCCGGTTCCGGCTGAGGCGGTGGCGGCGAGGAGGGGGCGCGGAGGAGCAGCTCCACCTCCTCTATCTCCCAATCGCGTTACAGGCGCAGCTGCCAGAGTTTCCATTTACGCTGAGAAGTGTGGTCCCAACTCTCAGGGCCGAAGCCGCCCACCACTCACCGGGCTGCCCCTACCCCGCCGGATCCAGGCCCGAGGCCCTTCCCCTTGGGGCACGCCGCGGCGCCGGGTCCCCACCACTCCGGCCCCCCACCTCGCACTCACCACCCGGCCGGGCCCGTGGGATGAGCGCGCCAAGGCGGACGCCGGCCGCTCCGGTCTCGGGAGCTGCGCGCGGCGACCTCGCCGCCCCCCTTCGCCCCTCGGAGGTGGGTCTGGCGGAGCCGCAGCTGTTACCCGGAGACCGAAGGGCGGAAAACTGCGCCCGCTGCCCGCCCCTCCCGCCGCAGCGCTGCCACCGCCGGGAACAAAGGAGACAAAGCCCGTCGGCCGGGCCGGCTCCGCTCCTTCCCCCGCGCCCGCCGGGCCGCCCTCCCCCCCTCCCGCCGCCCAGGCCAGGCCGGAAGCCGCCGGGAGAGCCGCGCGCGCCCGGAGCCGCCTGGGACCCCCCGGGGGCTCCGCACTTGCCGAGAGCCAGGGACTCGACCCCTCCCTTGTGGGGAGGGGCAGGCTGCACCCCGGAGGTAGCAAGGCGACGCGGCTCGCAGCGGGGAGGGGGACAAAGTGGAGCTCCGCTTGCAGGCCGCCCCACCCCACCCCGCCCCCGTCGGGCCTCACCTGCGCGCTGCGAAGAACCGGAATTGGGAGCCCTCCCTGGATGGGAGGGGCGGGGAACGCGCAGTGCACCCCAGGTGTGGTGGTACCTTGAGCGCCCCGGTCTCTTCCTGCCCTCCAGTGTCGGTTGGGACCCTCGCCCCTCACCTGCTCCCGCGGTTCGCTAGCCACCACCTCCGCCCTGCAAAGTCCCGAGCTTCCCCTCTTCCTTTCCAACACCTGACTCCCGTGGTCGGCCGCCCCCAACTTTGTTTACCTGAGCTCCCAGGCGCCTAGTTTCTTCTGCCGCGCCCAGTCCTGCCCACCAACCCTACTCCCGGGACTCTCAAACAGGCAACCCCTCCTTCCGGCCCCCACCTCCGGCGGTGCGAGAAGAGCGCAGGCATTGGGGCTGAGGCTGGGTTTGCGCCATCACTAAGCCAAGTAACCTGACCCCTGCCACCCCCCACCACACACCCGTCTATTTGCTCACCGGCAAGTGGAGGTGACACCACACCTAGCCCCACTGTTGAAGGACGGCGCGGTCGACTGCAAAAATGCATGAGCGAGGGCGCATTTCCTTCTTTTTTCCCTTGGCCTGTACCTGGACCCACCCCGAGCTGAGAAGCCTTGGGCAAGTCTAAACTCTCTCACTACTAAATACCTGGGCGGTCCAAGGAGGAACTGCGGGGCAGAAGGTTCTCTCTAGAAGCCCATTTGTGCCCCCTGCTGGGCCTTTCACACCCTGGCCACCCCTTGCAACTCCAGCGGGGATCTGGCTCGTCCTATTATCTATTAGGACTTTTGGAGGATTTTGGCTCAAGGCCATTGAGATGGCCTCCTGGCAAGCAAAATTTGTCACACATGTGCACCACCCCGAAAGCCCCAGGAGCCTCCATGCACTAGGGGCAGCCTCAGCCAGAAGGTTTAGGTCATCCACACTGGCTACTATGGGAAGAGCTACCACCACACCCACCCTCTTTCTACCAGCCACCCCCCAGCCCCCATTAAGAGTCTGTCTTTAGCCCTGGCTGATGTGACTCCATGAGATGGGCTGAGTCCTGTGAACCAAAAGGTCGTAGGTTCAATTCTGGTCAGGGCACATGCCTGGGTTGCGTGTCTGCTCCCCAGCGAGGGCATGTGCAAGAGGCAGCCCATCAATGTTGCTCCCTCACACCAGTGTTTCTCTTTCCCTCTCCCTTCCCCTCTCTACAATCAATAAAATAAACAAAAAATTTTGTAAGAGTCTGCCTTTACTCTCATCTACTCAACTCTGCCTTCTAAATTCTCCCTTCCCGAGGCCTCAGGTCACTCCCATTCCTCTACCTCTTCCCAGCACCCGCTCTGTACTGGCCGCACCCTCTCCCCAGTTCCCTCATCCCTGGCCTCCAACATCAGACACACCTGCTCCTCCACCTCAGCATCTCACCTTGTGGGCCACACTCGCCCCTACAGCCATGACCACCTCGGCCAGGTCAATCTGTCCCAAGTCCCTCTCCTACTGTGGCTTTCCTGCCCGCGAGGCTTGTGGGGATACCCTTCCATGTGTCCATAACCCTCTCCTCCCTAACTCCATTCACTCAAGTGCACAGCCGTCAGGACCTACCGCACCCCAAGAGGGACCTGGGGCTTCTAAAGCCCATAGTAGCCCTTGTCTGCACACAGACACAGACCTCCAACCCCACCAGGAGCGTGGATGTCCCAAGTGCGTGTCGTCCCAGGCCATCCTGGGGAACCATTATTAAGAAAATATTGCCAGGGATGAAGTAATCAAACGTCCAAGGGGCCAGGTGCTCAGAGGTTCAAAGCACCCGTGGCACCACACTCACTTCCCAGGCTTCAAGAAGAGAGGGCAACTTTTTTTTTTATTTTTAAGATTTTATTATTTTTAGAGAGAGGAAAGGAGGGAAAAAGAGAGGGAGAGAAAAATCAATGTGTGATTGCCTCTCATGTGCCCTGCACTGAGGACCCAGCCAGCAACCCAGGCATGTGCCCTGACTGGGAATCAAACTGGTGACCCTTTGGTTCACAGGCAGAAAATCCACTGAGTCACACCAGCCAGGGCCAGGGAGGGCACCTTATGGGAAACACTGCTGGCTTCACAGGTGGCTGCTTAGCATGCCCACAGAAAGCACCTACCCACAGACCCCAGGTACCGCCTCTGTGTACTCTGAGTTTCTTCAGGCCCGCAGGTCCTCCGATACTTAATGGGGAGTACAGAGGGCCTCCCTACTGCTCTTGTTTACTCAAGGACACACAAGGCCATCCATGACCATTTAGTCCAGGAAGCCAAAGGTTGCCCTTCTCCCCTGAAGAGGAACAGGTCAGAGGTCCTCAGGAAGACCGCCTCCATGCCTCCCACCTCTGGGAGGCCCCTCCCCATAGTCCTCTCTCCACTCACACTGCTGGCACGCTGAGCTCTGTTTGTGCCTGCAGAGGCCATCCCTGGGCTGTGTGCAGGACACCCTGCCCAAGTGGCACACCAGGGCTGCCCAAAGTAGTCTGCACCAGGGACCCAGACTGGCCATCAACCCCTGTAATTATGTCCCCAGCAGTATTTATCAGCACTTTTTCCAGTCCCTCTTCCCTGCTTTCCTCTGATTATCCCTCCTGCATTAGAACGAGAAGGTGCTCCCCACCGTGGCAGAGCAAATGATCCAAAGAAGGGATCCATGGTCACCAGTGAGTGATGGGTGGCGGCAGGCTAGGTCCCACTCGCTGGAACGCCCAGGCCATCTGACACAGGAGGGTTGGGGCCCTGGAAGGCAGGCCAGGTAACCCAAAATGAAAATCCAGACCTCACCCTGGCTGGTGTGGCTCAGTGGATTGAACGTCGGCCTGTGAACCAAAGGGTTGCTGGTTCAATTCCCAGTCAGGGTACATGCCTGGGTTGTGGGCCCAGTCCTCAGTAGGGGGCACACGAAAGGCAACTGCACACTGATGTTTCTCTCCCTTTCTCCTCTCTAAAAATAAATAAATAAAGTTGAAAGAAAGAAAATCCGAGGGCAAATGTGTCCAAAACAGTCCTGAACCAAGGACAAGACCAAGAGGAGGTGAGACAGGAACTAAAGGGGGCGATTACCATGGTTCCAGACCAAACCCTTGAGTCTGGAATCTCAATTTTCAACAGATAAAACTGAGTCTGGTGTACATTACTTTAAATAAAATAAACTCAAAGACATTTTAATTGGACATTAGCACAAAGTTTCCCTAATTAGTATAAATGAGCACTGCCTGAAAGGTGAAGTGTATCTGCTGACGAGCTGTGCAGACCATGCTCAGACCCCGGCCGAGGCTGCGTCCCCAAAGGCTCGCTGCACTGCCGAGACCCTCTGCTCCCCCCACCACACCCCCCAGACCCTCCGGACCGGGGTTCAGGTGCTAGCTGGCCCTGAACAGCATGTAGAGCATAGGCATTGTGGCCACAATGGTCACACAGGTGACCAGTGTGCTGTAGATGGTGTTCCGGTTGACCTGGGCTTCCAGCCTCTGCTCCACGTCCTCCAGTGCCAAGATCATGCTCCCCTGCTCCAGCTCAGAGCCAGGCAGAGCCCTGTCTGCAGCCTTTGCAAGCTGAACCACCCCAGCCGTTTGGCTGAAAGTCTTTTCCAGACCATGAAGCCGTTCCCGTAAATCCTCTAGACAGGCACGGACCTGCCTGGAATGGCTGAGCTGCTCTTTCAGGGCAGTTGAGAGAGCATCTGTGTCTCTGTCTCGGGTGGGGGAAGTACCTGCCTGGGACCCAGAGCTCTGCCCTGGCCCAGCTTGTACCAGGCCCCTTAGGTCTACCATGAGGTCATGGAGGTCCCTCTGCTGGAGGGAGTAGCTGGATGCCTGTTCTCGAATGGCCTCCTGGAGGCTCACAGGCCCCTTCTGTGCCTCCAGGAGTAAGGCCTTCAGCTCCTGCAGCCGCACACGGTTCACATAGGTGGAGCCAGCCACACCGATCAGGGCCCCCAGGACTGAGCCGATGAGGGACCAGTTTTTGGTCCTCTCAGCCCTAGCACGCTCCTTCTCGTGACTTTCCCGCACAGCCGCAGAGAAGAGGGAGAACTGTTCTCGCTCGGAGTCTTCGGCACGCAGATAGGCCGCGCGAATCCTCTTCTCCTCCTGCAGAAGCAGAGCCATGTCATCCAGGGGCCACGGGGCCCTGCAGCTACAGCTGCCGGCAGATGTCTCACCCCCATGCCGATGACGTGCCAACGCATAATGACCGCCTAAGCCTGGTGGTGTGGGGGCGGGGAGCAAAGGAACTGGGGGTGGTTGAAGTGGCTGCACTGTCTGTCCTCCCACCCGAGTGGTCTTGGCTTTCACCAGACTTGTACTGATGTCTACGGAACGTGTCTATCGGAAGGCAAGTATCTGGCACTCTCTGGCCAGCACCCTCTCCCCGGTGCTCCCTCCTTAGCAATCTGGGGCTCTGGGACCCCACACTCCAGGGGGAAGTGGGTGGATGGGCTCAGGAAGCCTGGGGCCCAGCCCCCGCAAAGGAGCTCCTGTTTGACCCCTTACCAGGTCTCTGACCACCAGACCTTGCCCCTCCACGGCCTGCTGGGCGAGGGGCCCCCACCCAGGGGAGGAGGTGCTGCCTCCCGGGAAGCCTACCTGCAGCATCCGGTGCTCCAGCGTGGCCAGCTCCAGGTACTGGTTATCCTCCCTGGACGTGCGGTCCAAGCGGTCCCTCACCTCCTTCAGCTTGGCCTGCTGCGCCTCCAAGTCCCCCCGAGCCTCGCGGACAAGCCCCCGAGCCACCATGAACGCTTTCTCTGCCTGCGGAGAGAGTGGTGGAGGTCTCTGTCCCTTCTCTCCACATCCCACAGGCTCAGCTCTGTCCGAGCAAGACTGGCTGAGAAAGGCAAGTGGGGTGTCGAGGTAAAGGGTGGCAAGACCGGTCCTCAGAAGCAGGGTCCTGGGTCACCCAGCCATCCCCCAAGTGCAGCTCTGGGCTGAATCACCATCTGCGTCACCGGCTTTGTCCAGTCAAGTGGAAATAACATGTCCCTGAGAAATTCGAAAACAGCTAAGAATGCACCGACCCAGCCAGCTCTGGTCTGACGCCAACCAGAGAAAGGAACCTATGTTCTTAAGATGTTCTGTGTGTCACCTTATTTATACCTTACAACAGTGCCATTGTCGTGGCCCCCATTCGACCCACCCAGAAACCCCAGCTCAGCCAAGGTCATGACTTCGAAACCTCCGGCTGAAGCCCAGCTCCCCCCACCTCCCCCTTGCTGTGCTGGTCTGCACTGAGGCAGGAGTGGGAACAGAGATTCCCCTGCCAAAGAGGATGCTTCCCAGGGCCTCCACCTCCAGAAGGGATGTTTAATCCCACTTGGAGCTCCAAAAACACTGGGGCCCAGGAATCCCCCAGGCGACTCTCCCCACCCAAATGGCCAATGAAGGAAGCATATGCCAGCCTGACAGAATGGATGCTAATGGCCAGGGGTGCCTCGGTACACAGCAACCTGTTTTCAGGGTAGGTGGGTTGGGGGGCACATGCAGAGATCTTAGGGTCAAAACCAGGCTGGCACGTGAGAAACAGTCAAATCCCTCTACTAGGTGCTCGTTCAGGAAGAAGCACAGCTGGATGTGCTGGTGGCTTGTCTGGCAGCGGCCCCCAGGCTACATTCCCCAGTCGCAGGGCAGGGCCAGTCACCAGGCTCCCCGGCTCACCTCGGTCACGTTTCCCTGGGCCGCCCGCACCTCACTGAGTCCGACAAACTCTTCGTATCTGTCCCACCACGTCTTGATGGTGGAGGATGCTCGCTGTTGAAGGCTGCACCCCAGAGCTCTTCCCAGGGCCGAGAGGCGCTGGAACAGCCCAAGGGCCACCTCCTCTGGTCTCTTCTCTCTGGGCTGGCTTGGGCCTGGGCTGCACAGGGTCCTGGTCATCCAGTCCCTTCCAAGGAGGCCTCTCCGCACCAGTACAGGGGGCACACCCACAATGTGATGCATGGCAGACACAGGGCTGCACCCTGTCATCGAGCAATCTGTGGGGGACACCGGACAGATGAGCTTGCAGCTGAGAAAGGCTGGGCACAAGTCAGGTTCCAAGGCCCAGTGACAGCTCTGGACTGACTAACTTCCATCGAAAGGTCCAGACTTGGTGCTGTCCTGCTGGGTCTGAGACCGCAGCACTTAGCCGGGCTCCCTTCCCCTAGGTAAGCTCAGGAAACAGGGTATGTGGGGAAGAACATGCGCTTTCAGGAAATCAAGTCACCCACCTCTCCCCATGATGCCCCACACCCCGGCCCCACCCATTGCACCCATATCCCCAGGTCACTGTGATGACTCGGATAAGAATTCTGGTGCCCAGGTTGCTTTGATGTCATCAAAGAAAATTCTCAAAGTTGAGTTGTGTCCACAAGCCCCACAAACTCCCTAGGAAACCATGGAACTTTGGGGACTGACTGTCTGTAAGAGACATCAAAACCAACTTCCAATGTCCTGGAAGTGCCTCAGCGCCGGGGAAGCAGAGTGCAGCTGATGTCTGGGGACACAGGCCATCTGTGTCCCGAGCAGAAAAGCACCCCCTCAGTTCTCCTCTGAGAAGACAATTCCAGAGGAGAGAAGAGGGGATTTCTTCACAGAGGACAACTCTGCCCCCCACCCCTTCACACCGGCCCTCCTCCTCTGAGCCTCCAGGCCCACACCGCCCAGGTTGTGAAGTCCCGGCTCTCGGCTCTCGGCTCACTTTCCATAAGCTCTGTCTCTTCTACCTTAGTCACTGTACAGCAGGTTCGGTTTCTTTAACCTCTCCCTCTTCACTCTCCCTTTGATTTGTGGGGCCCAACAACGCCTGCCTCTCCACCTGCATGCACGACTCAGGGAGTCTCCGGTTACCCAGCGAGGCCCTGCCAGCCCCAGAGCAGCTGGTACTCTGAGGACCCAGCAGGGAGGGCCAATGGCCCGCGCACCTGGCAAACCTGGGCCAGCAGTGCCCTCCTCTGGCCAAACCACCTCTCTACTCCACAAGTCCCCTGGCTGTCACAGTGACACCTGGTGGCCAAACCACCAGGCCAGAGAGAAAAAAAGCAGAGGGAGCTGGAGACAGGAAGACAAATTGGAGGTGATTGGAACAGAGATGGGTCAGAGCATCCCAACCTCCTCCCCATGCCGAGCTCAGAGAAGCTCTGACTCTCATGACTACCAAATTGGGTAGGGACACACCTCCTGGACAAAGTGGGCCGGAGCCAAGAACCGCAGAAGGGGCATCCCTGTAACAGTGGTTCCAAGCTGGTGTTGGACCTGAACCCAAGTCTCAGTCACCAGGCCCAGGGGAGCACACGTCACCCATGCCCGAGTGGTTGGGCAGGCCACCTCAGTGCCAGTGCCCACTGCACACATGCTGTGACCCCACAACGATCTTGCACGTGTACCCCAAGCACACAGCCTCACAGCCCTACCAACCACAGCACCCCCTCACCTCCTTCTAAGCAATACTAAAGCAGAAGGTATCCACCTTGGCTGTCATTACTTCCTCAGCCCCCACCTTTTAAAAAAATTTATCAATTTTTTTGCCCTGGAGGGTGTAGCTCAGTGGATTGAGCGCGGGCTGTGAATCAGGCATCGCGGGTTTGATTTCCAGTCAGGGCACATACCTGGGTTGCGGGCCATGTCCCCCAGCAACCGCACATTGATGTCTGTCTGTCTGTCTCTCTCTCTCTCTCTCTCTCTCTCCCCCCCCTTCCCTCTCTAAAAATAAATAAATAAAATCTTTTAAAAAATTTATCAATTTTTTTTCAAGAGAAACAGAAACATCAATTTATTGTGCCCATTATTTATGCATTTAGTGGTTATAATTGTGTATGCTCTGGGCAGGGATCAAACCCACAAGCTCAGCATATCAAGAAGGGGGCCAGGGCCCCCTTCTCTCTTCATCCCATTCCACCAAGGTGTTCTCCTGGAGGCCCTGCAAATGTCCACCTGGCAAGATCCAGCGGGAATCTCTGCAGCTTTCAACATGCTGTTTTTAAAACCACCCCCCCCCACCTTGGCTTCCTACAACCTTCTTAGCTTCCTTTCCTGGTTCTTATTCTACCAGCGTCCAGTCTTGGACCCCAGGAAGGACACCCAACGCTGGCAGAGAAGGCAGCTACAGCCCCTTTCAAAGTCCTGGCTTCCTTCCCTGCCCCCACAGCTGTTCTTCAGATGGCCACCAGAGGCCATTAGGTCCTAAGTCAGATCACATCCTCAGTTCCCACCTCACCTGGGAGTAACACCAACCATCCTCTTCCTTCTCTCCATTCCTGCACTCCCCTCCAGCCACCCTCCCACACTAAGTGCGATCCTGCCTGTGCCCCGCCACTTCCTCCACCTGGGCCACTCTTCCTCCCCAAGTCCAGTCAGCTCACCCTGACTGCTGTCTTTGCTCAAATACCACCCCTTGGCGAGGCCTTCCTCAACCACTCCCTTCTTGGCCACCTTACCTGCTTTATTTTCTCCCTCAGACACATATTGTCTTCTTTAAAAAAAAAGATTTTATTTAATTTTTAGAGAGAGGGAAAAGGAGAGAGAAAGAGAGGGAGAGAAACATCAATGTGAGGTTGCCTCTTGTGCGCCCCTCACTAGAGACCTGGTCCACAATCCAGGCATGCACCCAGCTGGGAATCCAACACGAGACCCCTGGGTTTGAAGGCTGGCACTCAATCCACTGAGCCACATCAGCCAGGGCCCTTTCCAGGGCACTTGCATGGAGTTCTTGATAAGGCTGGAACACATTAGGCAATCCCCACCGCAGAGCCTTCTCACCAGCTTTCACTGTTTGTACTGCTTGCTCCTTCCTCCGTTTTAGGTCTTGCTCCAATGTCATTGCCACCCAGCCCACCCCAGCATTCCTTATCCACTTTCTCTGCTTTATTTTTCTGCATGCACATATCATATGACTTGACCTACGTATTTCAATTATTTACTTGTCTTATAGTCTGTGTCACCTACCAGGATGTTAACTCTGCCACAGCGGGCACTGTTTTGTTCACTGCTGCGTCCTCAGTGCCTAGAATCCTGTCTGCATATAGTACGTACTCAGCAAAAATGTATTGGATGCATAAAAAGAATTTGCAAAAAGTCGCAACCTGTACTATACTATAAAGCCCAATATCCTCTGGGTGGCTTCTAAAGCTCTAGGACAAAGTGATCTCACCCCCACTTCTGCCACCTCCCTTGCATCTCCCCCCAGCCTAGGTCCCAGGAATGCGCCAGCCTTCAAGGCCTTTGCACTTGCCCTTCCCTCTACCTGCAGTGCTTTCCCCCAACACACGCACGGCTCAGACCTAGAGCCTTCCGGTTAACACACCTCCCGGCTACTGGACCTCCCCTGGCAAGAGGACCACTCACCCAACCCCCTTCCCGCGTACCTGTCCCGCCCAGCCGCCGAGCTGCAAACCCCAGAGAGCACTCGCCACTCAGTAGATCTCTGAGCCCTTAGCGCCCGCCTCCATAAGGCCGCTTCCGGCCGCGGGAGCACAACTTCCTGACTAGGGGCCAATCAACGGGCCCTCCAGGAAGTCGGGGCGCAGGGGTGGACCGGGAGCTTAGCTTCCGGTGGCAGGGTCTGGGGAAGGGGCGGCAGGCGCCATGTCTGGCCGTGAAGGTGAGTGTCGGGAGATGGCGGGGGTAGCGGGGCGGAGTGGGAGGGGACCCGGCGAGGGCAGGGATGAGCGTGCTCGTGTCGCCCGTAGGTGGCAAGAAGAAGCCCCTGAAACAGCCCAAGAAGCAGGCCAAGGAGATGGACGAGGTGAGGGCTATGCGGAGGCGTGGGCGGGCACGGAGGGGCCGGGAGAGTCGCCTGCAGTGACCCTGTTCTGCTTCTTCCTAGGAAGATAAGGCATTCAAGCAGAAGCAAAAAGAGGAGCAGAAGAAACTTGAGGAGCTAAAAGCGAAGGCCGCGGGGAAGGGCCCCTTGGGTAAGAGAGGGCCAGGTAGAGCCCAAGCCGAACAAATGTTCTGAACACCAGTCTGGACTGGGCGGAGCAGGTCCGTTTCCTCCCTCACTGATGAGTGGAGAGGTGTCGGTTTTTCTGTGCGCTAAGGCGGACGGCCCTAGCCGCAGCACCAAGGGGTGGGGACCAGACGGTGTAGAAAGGAACCTTCTGCTTCCCGGGCAGTCTTGGCTTCCATTCCTCGGGGAAGCAGCAGAGATGGAAACAGACTCTTATATACTAGACGCCATTCATACGGTTGGGTTTCCAGATATCCTCCAGTTTCCTGCCCCAGGGTCGTATTTCATCTCTTCGTCCCTGACTTACTTTACTATTGGTATTGTTAATGCTAGTAAGTACTTTTGCATCCTGTCTTTTTACTTTTGGATGCGCTTGTACTAAAATATAACAGTTTCTTGGCGTGCTGTTGCTTCAAAACCTTTTTTAGACCTAATCTACCATTCTGCCTGTTCCTTTATGTAAGAGGAATTCATATCAAGATTTTCCAAGCCCAACAGCCCCAGTATTTCCCGTGCTGCTTAAATGCTGTTTACATTAGTCAAATTAGTGATTATTTCTTCCACAGCTGTCTGTGCCCAATCGGATCAGAGTCACACTGGGAGCAGTAGAGGCTGGGGTGGTGGGAGTGCCATCGAGGGCTTCCCAAGACCTGTCCCCCATCGGTTCCCATTCATCATTGTTTAGCCACACAGCACTGAGATTCTAGCTATTGAGATTCCTTTCTGAATGTTGTGACGAAGGATCTTGACCTTCCCTTAATCTGTGATTGTAAAGAAAAGGTCAGTCCTTCATAAAAGCCTATACTACTTTCTGTTGAACTTCATCTGGTTTTTTAAGGTTTTGTTTTTTTTTTGTCATAGGATTTTCATTCCTATATTAGGCATACTTAATTTGACAAGTGTGTCTTAAGTTACTTACCGTGTGCCAAATATATAGTCATTTGTAAATTGGGTAAAGGTATTGAGTGAACCAGACCCCAAGAACATACTCTGGAAGGTAGTGTGGTGTGATGTGTCAGTTAATAGGGGTTGGGAAGTCATGATACCTGGGTTGGAATCCTGGCATCATTACACACCAGTTTATAACTTTGAATGATTCCTGACACGAAGACTTCACTCTGTAAAATGGGGTGGTAGGAGGTGGGGATTAAACGAGCCAACCCGTGAAGCACCCAACAGTGCAGCTCCAGACTGGAGGGTACGGCCATGACTCGTGGCCCTCGTTCCACTTTCCCCCAGAATAGAGAACGTTAGTAAAGCCCTGTGTGCACTTGTGTCAACGAGAATACCGGGTGTGAGAGCTGAGCCTTGCCAGGACCCATGTAGGGCCCCCGGGCTTCCTCCTACAAGAAATGTATTTTTCCCTGAGACTTCCTTTTTTCTTTTGCAGCCACAGGTGGAATTAAGAAATCTGGCAAAAAGTGAGCTGTTCCCATGACTGGGACACTGGTGATCCTTCATTCCCTTCCTGTTTTAACACCTGGATTCCCTGTCATAACATCTCTTGCCACCTGTAGCTAGAATGAAGTGTCATCTGGGAGCCTGTTGTACATTTAAGAATAAACTTTTATAAAAAATAATCATAACAATAATCATGCAGTGGCTGGTCTTCTTAGCTCTTCTCACTCTGCCATTTCAACCTTGGCTGTGAGGTCAGAGTGGACCCAGCCCAGAGTCCTGTCAAAGTGTGTTCTTCAGTCTCTGTTCCATCCAGAATTCTGTGCCACCTGTAATTAAACCAGCTCGTTTGAAATGGCTGTCATTTTTGTGTGGGTATATGTCTGATGGAATACATTACATGAGGTTAGTGGAGGAATTTGTACTTTGGAAAGAAAAGCCATCTTTTTCTGTTAGGACATCCACATCACCATTTGTTTGGAGTGTAAGGAGTCTGCCACGTGCAGACCATGCTTGTATCTGCAAGCAGTCGGACAGCTCCCGTTGTCGGGAAACTTGTGCATAGAGGGAGGGGAGCAGGACAAGTACACATGATATGCAGTGTGAAGGGAAGTAAACTGCGGAGGGAGATTCCTGAAAGCCTAAGAACCAAGCCTATTCCTGCATCCCCGTGTCTGCATTTCCATGAGGGCTCAGAAGATCCTTCCTAGGTTCTTGTGTCTTATACCCACATCCAACCCCTCAGGAAAATTAAATCTGGCCCCTTCACACTTCAGCAACCCCCTGCACCCCTAAAGCTCCTCACCTGGATTGCAGTCACATCTAAGTTTGTCTTCCTGTCTATCCCCTTGCTTCCCTACAGTCTAATCTTCACTCAGGACCCAGAGTGATCTTGCCAAACTGAAGTTATGCTTTGTCTCTCCTTGGCTCAGAATTCTTCAGAGCTTAGAACAAAAGCCAGAGTCCCTGCAATGGCCAGTGAGGCCCTATGGGATCTGGACACTCACTGCCCTCTGAGAGCTACTGTCCACCCTAATCCATTTTGAGGCTCAATGGCCTATTTTCCAAGCAAACTCCTGCCTCACTGTTGTCACCAATTCTTTCTGCCTGTCCTCTTCTGGATGTTGGAGACTCCCTTTAGAGAACTCAACTTCACAGTAGTGAACTCTTCCCTGGACATCCTACAAAGTAACAGTCCCAATGTCTCAACCTGTGTCATTTTTTTCTCCTGACATCACCCTTGGCTTCCAGGAATAAGTTCCGGGAGGACAGAGGCCATCCATTAACATACCCTAAGTGCATATATAATGAAACAATTCAGAGGCACCAGTCTTTGGATTCCCCCCACTCCAGAACCCTTGATACAACTATGAGAATAATGCTAAACTCTGTGAGAATGCGTTCTCAAAAAGGTTCCTAGATGGTCAGGTTTTGCTAAGTCAAAACAAACATGTTTTGATTGAAGCCCGTTTTATGACTAACATGCTTGATATTAACAAAAAAAAAAAAAAAATAGCTTGCCCTGGTCCTCTCATGTGAAGTTGCACAGCCAGAGGCACCTTCTTTGGACTTGAGCATTCCCTGTGGGCCTTGCCAGCTGGCACCCAGCCCTGTGCTGCTGAGAACAACCCTTCCAAGAGCCAGTGCCAGCACACTGCCCCAGAGAGTGGAACCTAATCCCTCGTAACAAATTAAATACAGTCCTGTCTTTACAGGACCAGAGACCTGCAGCAATTTCGAATTCACATTGGACATCTGGGCTGCTGTCGGAGGGAATCTACCAATTACCTCAAAGAAGCAAACTCAGGTATTCAAGACCCCCTAAGCCCCGACAACCATCTCCCTTTCATTTACTGCTTTCACAAACCTCCATAGGACAGTCACAGGCTAAGTCTGGCACTAAACATGCAAATATGAAAATTACTCTCCAACACCCGGTTCCGACTATCCTGCACCAGGTTGCTGCCCAATAAAATCCGATCAAGTCCAGCTTGACTCTGCTCTTTGAAACTTTACCTTCTCTCTGTCATAGATAATTCCTACCTGGAACTCGTGTGGCCTCCATTTTGGTATTGTATTCTTGTCTGAGTAGTCATGCGCCAGTCTCCTTGCCTACTCAACCTGTAGGACAGCCCTGGTGCCACTTCCAAGGGGCCTTCCTTGACCTAAGCCTCATTCATTTCTGTATGACTAGCATTTGGAACAAAACCACTCAAGCGCTCCTAGAGAAATGAATGAATGTTATTAACTGACTGAGCAGTTAGCCCCCCCCACACCCCGCCCTCCAATACAGGCACAACCTTTTCAGGATCGCCTCTTAGACTTTCTTCCCCGGACCTACCTCAAATGTACACATTCAAAACATTTACTGTTTTCAAACATGTTTGCTCACAACAGTTCTATTAATACTTCCCGTCCAACCCCATTCTCCCGGACTCCTCCCCAAAAGAACCTCTGGGTACGTGAGAGGAGGGTCCAGGTGGGTCCAGCGGGAGGACAGCGAGGTGGCAGAGACCACACCCCTAAATGCTGGCTGCCTCGATTCACATTCGCACAAATGAATGTCACGGCGCACGCCTCCAGCGCGACTGTATACCCCACGCACAGACACCCGCGCGGTTAAGCTGGTGAGCCCAGCGCCCACACTCCTAGCTGCTCAGAGTGCACGGCAGAGTCCCGGCCACAGACCCACTGAACCATAGCAGGAGTACAAGCTGGCCGAGCGCGTCCAAGAAGGGCAGGCACTCGGAGGAGGACTGCGGCGCGCTCAGATGTGCGTCATTTCCCCGCGCCCGCATGCTGCCAGCTGATTGGCCGGCGGACTCGGAGGCGTGGCCCCAGCAGCTGAGGCGGTCCGCGGCGCGCGGGCGGTTGGTCCTGCGTTCGGGCCTCGCGGGGACGAGATCCGGTTCCGTGCTTTCGGAGACTGGCCGGCGGCAGGCATGGCTGGAGCCCCCGCGCCGGGCAGCAGAAGGCGAAGCGGGCCCCAGGCCCCTAGTCCTGCCCCGCCGCCCAGCACCCGGCAGCCTCCGAGCAAGCGGGCCCGGGGCTTCCCCGTGGCCGCAGCTCTGGACCCCGAAGACCCGTTCGGCCCTCATGAGGATTTCACCGCAGACGACCTAGAGGAGCTCGACATCCTGGCGTCACAGGCCCTGAGCCATTGCTCGTTCGCGGCTCGGAATGTGTCCAGTGAGTGCTCCTAGGGGTCTTTTCCCCGAGGGTGATGCAGACCTCGCCAGACATCCATGATGGCTATGACTTCGGAACCCGTGACGACCGCGGCTCTCGGTGTCTTGCACCCACACTGCGCCTTCACCTTTTTAAAATATAGGGACAGCTTGATTTAAGCATTGGTTGTGTCCCAAAAGGGCCTTTGATTTTGGGGAGAAATGGACCGAGAATGTCAAACATTTAGCTTTAGTTTCTGAACTTAGGGCCACTAGGTTCTTAGTTCTAACAGAGATCCTTGGAACACGACCCCCACCACCATCAGAACCATCACTACCTACGCATGGAGACCCGTTCTTGTAACAGATTTGGGAGGCTTTAGATCTGATGAAGACCACTGCCCCCCTTGAGCAATAACAGTTACCTGACAGAGGCAAGAGATACAAGAGGCTTATTCTTTTTTTACAACCAAAAAATTGTACTAGGTGCCCAAATCTTAGGAACTGCAGTACACTTAGCAATGAGCAAAAGTCAAAAAACCCTTCCTGCATGGTGCTTATGTTCCAGCTGGGGAATGGGTGAAGTCTCCAGGGGGGTCCCGGAAAAGGAAAGGTTTTGAGGGCACCTCACATCTCTACTTGGATGTGTCACACGTGTCTTAAATTCCGTAGTCATTTCCTGGAAACCCAGTCATCCTCCAGCATCTCCAGCATGGTGCTTGGAAAAGCAGACATTCAGAAACACTGGTTGATGAGCAAATGTTCTACAGGACAGTGAGTAGCACCGCTGTCCATCAGGTGGCACAAGGCGACAGCTCCCTTTCCTTGACCATACATCTAATTCCTTTCCAAATCCCATAATTTTACCTTCTTTTTAAAAAAGATTTTATTTATTTTTAGAGAGAGGGGAAGGGAAGAAGAAAGAGAGGGGGAGAAACATCAATGCATGGCTGCCTTCCACATGCTCCCCTCAACCAGGGACTTGGCCTGCAACCCAAGCATGTGCCCAGACTGGGAATCGAATCAGCGACCCGTTGGTTCACTGACTTGCATTCAGTCCACTGAGCCACACCAGCCAGAGCCGTAATTTTACCTTAATCTGTCTCTGGAATCCAACCTTTTAGCATCATCTCTACCATCTCCCTGATCTAAGTCACCATCACCCGTCCCCTGCACAATAGTTTGCTAAATTGTCTTCCTGATTCCAGTCTTGACTCTCTACAAGTCAGACTTCACGCCACAGCCAGAGTGATCTTTTCAGAGCTCAAATCTGGCTGTGTCTCGCTCTGATACAGGTGAACACCCTTACTCAAAGCCCTTTGATGACTTCCCACTAATCGAAATCCTTAATGTGGCATGGTCAACCCCTTTCCTGCTTCCTCTCTGGGTGTTAGCCACACTGACTTTGCTTTCTTCTTAAATCCTCCCGGCTTCTTTACAGAAACTTTGCACAGTGCTGTTTCTTGTACACTGGGCATTCTTTCCTTCCATTCCCCATCCCAACTCATCTGGTTAATTCCTGCTTGTCCTTTGTCTCAGCTCAGTCATCACTTCCTTCCAGTCATTCAGTTGGATCAAGTCCCCTTATAGGCTTTCCTGTGTTCTCTGCAGCTCTTCTCACAGATGTCATTCTACATTTATACATGTGATTTTAAAAAAACATTTTATTTATTTACTTTTAGAGAGTGGGGAAGGGAAGGAGAAAGAGAGGGAGAGAAACACGCAAGAGATACATCAGTTGGTTGCTTTTCACACACCCCCAATTGGGGACCTGGACTGCAACCCAGGCATGTGTCCTGACTGGGAATCGAACCAGTGACCTTTCGATTTCCAGGCCAGTGCTCAATCCACTGAGCCATACTAGCCAGGGTATACATGTGATTATTTTTTTAATGTCCTGTAAGCTCCATGAGGGTAAGGACAATCCATTTTGCTCATATTGTACCTTTGGAGACTAAATCATGCCTGGCACATTGTAGGTGCTCAGTACATATTGTTGAATAATAGATCACTGAATTCTGACCAGCAATATCTTCACAGTGCGTTTCAGCCTTTAGGTGAGACTTAAAATTGGGAGGGCAATGGGGAAAAGGTGGTAGGACTTGTTATTTTATAAGGATCATTTATGAGTTTGAATCATTCCTAGATTGGGAAATACCTATATTGCATACTAGATCTTTCTCTAAATTGCTTTCAAGAGTGATTCTTTTCAGCATTGTCTGGCAAAAGTGAGAAAATGTTGGATCCTGGAAAGTATGTGGGAACTGTTTTTTACAGGTGCTCATAATGTGTCCAGATTAGATGGAATGCCCAAAAATCCTGCAGGCAAAAACAGAGAAAGTGTTCCAGTTAAAGATAATTTTGAATTAGAGTTACTTCAGGCCCAGTATAAAGAACTTAAAGAAAAGGTAAGTAACTTGACTTACGGATTTAACTTTACGGAATAAGTGAGCTAATTCACTCACTTATCCATGTATTGTGCAATAAGATATGTAAAAGTTTTAATACAAGAGTCCAGAAGTCATCCCAAAACGGGGGAAGGCTGGGAATTGAAACCCAGAAAATTGAGGCTGACAGAAACTGAATCCTAAGATTCCTAACAGACCAGGCAAGAAAGGAAACACTGTACGTCAGATCCAAAAAGAAGCTACAAGCTTCCTATTTTAGCACAGGGGTGAATTCACGGCACATGTCATGTAAGGAACACAACGTCATAATGGATGCTGTTTTCATGAGGAGTTTCTCAAAAAAGCAGACATCCTTTGTATGACCCACCTGGGTCCCTAGGAAAACCAGGACTGTAACGTGGAATTTCAGTTCTGTGAAGTGTGTGACCCAGATTGTTTTAGACTTACTAGAGCCCCCAGAATCTGTGTGCATGCATGACAAGTGTGTCTTTGTGCTGCCTTACTAGGTGTGAGCAGTGACGTCTGGTTGGCGCAGGTATTGTGAGCGCTCGTTGGTCTGTAGCACACTTGTCACCTGGGCCTTCTCCATCTCCCCAGCTACATGTTGAAATAAATACATGCATAATTTTCCCTGACAAGCTTTTCACAACATTGATTTGGGATTTATAGATGAAGGCAATGGAAGAAGAAGTCCTCATTAAAAACGGAGAAATTAAAATTCTGCGGGACTCGCTGCACCAGACAGAATCCGTTTTAGAGGAACAGAGAAGATCACATTACTTTCTTGAACAGGAGAAAGCTCAAGCACTCAGTGACAAAGAAAAGGAATTCTCCAAAAAGGTGACCCAAAGCATTCGTTTTGGTCGGTATGGACACCAGCTTTGCCTGCTCACTGAATTCCTGTAGAAACAGTGACCACAGTTGCCTGTAAATCTTCCAGGGAGATTCCAGCAGTTCTTTGTGTTAAATACTCTCTGCTACCAGCTAACTGCGTGTCCTTTTCACAGGCTCTGCACGTGGTTTGGAAAAGGACTTGGATGAAACTGCTTTCCTGTGGTAGTTGGTGTTGGCAGGAATAAATCACCAGCTTAGACTTTTCAGAAAATGGTCAGGTTTAAATCAGGGCTCTTTTGGCAGATCAGAAATTCAACTGATCTTGCATATGCCAAAGGGAAAGGCACTGGCTTCCTGCCCCGAGTTTCAGGAGGACCTGGCATTGTGCACCATTATGTTCACTGAGAGGTCAACAGGTCATTGTGACACAGGGCACCTGGTCAGGCTCCATGCCACACACTTGACATTGATCATTTAATCCCCCCAACCGTGAGGACAGGTATTTCTGTCACAGAGAAGCTCAAGTTCAGAGAGGCTGAGTAAATGGTGTTTGAATCCTCACAGACCACCTCACAATAGCTCAGGTCAGAATCTCTTTCTAGGGTAACATACTGTCTTTCAGAAAGAAAGCTCAAGCCTGACCCTTTGGGACACTGATGTCACAGCGGACGTTCATTCTCATCCCCCCTTGTGTGTTTTTCATTAGCTAGAGACTGAAGCCCAGAGGCAGTTTCATAGATACGATGAAGTGTGTTTCTCTGCCTTCCAGCTCCAGTCATTGCAGTCCGAGCTCCAGTTTAAAGATGCAGAGATGAACGAATTGAGGACCAAGCTTCAAAGCAGTGAACGAGCAAATAAACTGGCTGTTCCCTCCACCTCCCATGGCAGGTAATGATGGCACTGGAGGGAGAGTTCGGTTTGGCGTTGTTCAGTAAAAAGTCTGAAGAACACAAAGGCTAGTCCTGAAGAAGGCCCGTGCAGACTCTGCCGTGGCCTGGGTCCCCTCTTTGAAGGCTTCAAAGCCGGGTTGGATGGAGCTCAAATGGTGTGGGGCGTCACAGCATGAAAGCCCCACACTCTAGATTTCTTCCTCTGCGTGGGGCTTTATCAACACTGCTGCTCGGGCTAGAAAAGGCTAGCAAGATCTCTCCGAACTTTTGGGGTGGGCCAATCTTCGTTTTTATGTAATTTATTTAAAGATTTTATTTATTTATTTTTAGAGCTAGGGGAAGGGAGGGAGAAAGAGAGGGAGAGAAACATCAGTGTGTGAGAGAGACATCGCTCAGTTGCCTCTACGGCCCTAACCGGGGACCTGGCCCACAACCCAGGCATGTGCCCTGACCGAGAATTGTACTGACGACCTTTGATTCACAGGCCGGCATTCAATCCACTGAGGTGCCCCAGCCAGGGCTGTAATTTGTTTTAAATAACGGACTTTGCCCCAAGCATAAGTATAATTCAGTCTCAGCTACTTGGAATACTTTTTCTCACTCGCTGCCCTGGACCTTTGTCCAGAGGCCCCTGATTTTGCTGCAGATGTGAGGAACTCGTGCAGGGCCTGCGTCCTGCTCCCTGCCTGCCAGAAGAGTCTGGCACGGTGTTGGCATCAGCTGGGAAATTCCAGTAGTGTGGGTCAGGGCGTCTTTTTCCAGTCCTGAGCATTCTGCTGCCTTTGCTCCTAATAGGCAGGGTGTGAAGCTGAAGTCTTGCCTTGTATAGTCCAGGTGAGACAGGAGAGCAGAGGGGGTCCCTCCTCACCTCTTCACACGGAAGGGCCTCGGCATGGCCTGGTCCAGTCCAAGACCTCAGGCTGCTTCAGGAACTGTTGGAACATCAGTTTCATGGCACCGAGGAGCTAGCTTCATTTTCAAGTTGCGAGACAATATGCCTTTTAATTGGCCCTCTTTCTACTGAAAATCTTGTAATTAAGAAACAGGTCATTCCACATTGAAAACATGTTTTGGTGGAATTAGAAATAGTAATGGAATTATGGCCAATATTTTTGAGTGATTAGAAAAATATGGAAATAAATGAAAGATTTTTTCACTTTGGGCCAAGATGCCTTGAAATGTTTTTCTGGTTTGCATTTTAATTACTGCATTGCTAAGTCTTACTACATTTCTTTTTTTTAATTGGTTTAGGTAACACTGGTTAATAATGTTATACAAATCTTAAGTGTGCACCTGTGATACCACATCTGTGCACCCCATTGTGTGCTCACCACCCAAAGTCAAGTCTCCTTCTGTCACCGCGTATTTGACCCCTGCACCCGCTGCCTTCTCTCTTCCCCCCACCTCTCTGGTAACCACCATACTGCTGTCCGTCTGTGAGTTTGTTTTTGGTTGTTCATTTGTTCTTTTTTGTTTTATATCCCACATATGAGTGAAGTCATATGGTTCTTCTCCTTTTTCGTCTGACTTGTTTCACTTAGCATAATGTTGTCCATATCCATCCATGTTGTCGTAAATGGTGATGTTTCATCGTTTTTTTGTGAAAATGCCTTGGCCTTTATACTGCTGTCCTGACAAAGAGTGACAGTTGTATAGCAGGTAAAATCTTTGGTCAAATCAGCTAGGTATGAAAAGTTTAAAGCTTGTCAGAAGTTTTATAACCAGGTATTTTAAGTGATTTTAGCAGAGTCATTACTTTGCTTTCATGGTTGACTGTTTCCAGTCCTAGGAAAAGCCCTTCTGTGGTTCCAAAGCCAGAAGCAAGTTCTCCACAATTTGGAAAGCCATCTTTCCCTACAAAGGAGTCTTTCAGTGCTAACATGTCCCTTCCCCACCCCTGCCAGACAGAGCCAGGATACAAGGCGCTGGTGGGCAGAGAGGGTAAGTCAGTCTACCCATCATCTATCGCTGTGCAACAGATCACCCTTGCTTGTGGCTTAAAACAACCAGTGTTTATTTTCTCCTCACTTCTGCGGGCCCCCAGTTCTGACAGGGCACAGTGGGAGTGGTTTGTTTCCAATATGTCTGTACTTTTGTGCTCCAGTTTTGATTCACATTTTACCCAGTTTCAGAAAATAAGACCCACAGTCTGGGAGGTGGCCCCATAAAGCAAGAAGAGTCCCAAAAATGCCTTGTCGACAGCCTGATGCAGACATCAAACACTCGAGGTACTGGAATCCCTGCTCTTTCTGCAGGAGGCGTACCCGGCTCCAATTATCCTTTGTGATGCTGCCAGTGTCCTCAGCCAGTGCCTGTGGAACTGTCCACGGCTCTGGGGATCAGTGCCCCAGGCAGTCCTTTAGAGGGTCCGGGGAAGTCGTAGTTATGACCCAAACAGAAGGCCATAAAATGGAAGGGGCCGAACAGGTATGTCCCAGAGCCTTGTACCCACAGGTGTCTCAGTGGGGCTCAGTGGCAGCTTAGAGGACAGTTGGCATCCAAGGTATGCCCACTTTTTCCTTCTGAGGCCACAGAAAGCCCTCCCATGTGAGAACCTTCTAGAGGCACCTTGTTCTTTGCAGGTTCCATCTTGATAAACCTTCTTCTGAAGCAGCCTTTGGTCCCGGGGTCATCTGTAGGGCTGTGTCACCTCCTGAGCAGCGGCTCTGAGGCTCCCACCAGCACCCTCACCCAGCCACTGGGGTTCGGCAGGTAAGTGTGAGGCTCCTAAAAAGCCTGTTCAGAAAGAAGTTTCGAGGAAGCAGTCTCTTTCTGGGCCTGGGCCAGCCTGGGAGGCCTGTGCGCCAGGCAGGGTGACTGGAGAATGTGGCAGGCAGGTTGTTTGGGGCCCCTCACCTTATTGCCATCTCATGCTTGTGTATTTTCTTTTGTGTCTGCTGATAGTACCTTGCCTGGGATTTCAAGTCTCAGGACCACCGGTTCTCGCGATGGGTCATTTCCCCTCTCAGCCCTCAGAGAAGCACAGAACCTGGCACTTACTGGACTGAATATGATCGCCAGGGATGAAGGCTCGTGCGACAGGGACCCAGCTGAGGGCAGCAGAAGGGCCTTCCCGCTCTGCCAGTTTCCCGGAGCTGTGCACCTCCTGCCGCTGGTGCAGTTCTTCATCGGCATACACTGCCAGGCTCTACAGGATTCGTCGGCGTCGGTCGCCAAGAGAAGCGGGGCCCCTGGGCACTCACCAGCACGTTCCTCCTGCATGAGCTCCAGGGTAGAGGCCAGTGCCGAGGACTCACTGTGCCACCTGGAACACCTCTGTGTGGCCTCGCTGAGCGTCCTCCAGCACCTGGTGTGCCACAGCGGGGCTGTCATCCACCTGTTACTGTTGGGAGAGGGGGCCGATTCTGCTGCCAGCGAGGGAAACCCCAGCCTAGCTTGCCCTGGGGCTGGGACGTCGGACCCAGGGGGGCTTGCCGACCACCAAGGCCAGCATCCACTGCTGAAGATGCTTCTCCGCCTGTTAATGTTGTCTTCTGCAGCACCGGGTCACCTTCAAGCTAGTGTCCTCAGCCAGTGCCTTCAGGTGTTGGTGAAATCAGCTGAAAACTCTCCCTTTGACCTCTTGCCCAGGTATAATGCAGCAAGGGAGTCCGATTCTTTGTGGTCGTCCCTGACCTCTTGAGGCTTACCCTGTGGCCCTTGCACTTGGCTCATATCTTGACGTATCTATACTGCTCAGCTCTGAGCCTTGGTTTAGGTTCTAAGGCTTTGTTCAGGGAGTTCTGAAGTGATGGGAAGTGAGACCAGGTATTGGGAGAATGAAGGAAGTGGTGTATTTGGCTTCATTTTGCCTCTGTACTGCAGGGAAGCAGAAGACACGTGTGATAAGAGACAGCAGTTAGCCACTGCGGGAGAGTGTCCTGCCCCTGGACAAAGGCTGAGCTAAGAGGCCTTTGAGCCTGGGACATGGATCAGGTGAAGACCACATGTCACAGCCTCATTTCAGTTTGGTGGGGTTCCCTAAGGCAGCAGAGGGAGTGGGGAGGGTCTGCACCCCACCCACGAGCTGGCCATGCTGGGAATCTGCCCATCGCTGTGCCCACCTCTGGCCTGAGCCACACAGTTGGTTGCTCTTACGGTTTGTCGGAAGTGGTGGTGAAGTTCACCCAGCTCAGGGTGCTGTTGTCCTCAGTTCCTGACTTGGGGGTCCCAGAACCTCGTCCAGCCCATCCTCTCATCCAGTGACCCCATCTCCTCTGCTCCACCAAGAGGCCAGGTCTGATGTTGGGGTGGCTCTACTGGCTGCAGATATGTTCTCTCTTAGCTCAGACACCTGTTTCTAAAAACACTCCTAGACCCTGGTTTCCACCTGAATACATTCCGGCTGGTCCAGTCCATCCTGAAGGCGGTGTCTCGAGCTGCAGCCAGTACTACAGCGCAGTGTGGGCAGCTCAGTGGGCACAGGACCATCGCCCAGGTGCCAGGACAGGGCCCAGCTCTGTGGCTGGTTGCTTGTTCCATATCTGTTGCATGAATGAATACCAGGAACCACATTTTCACCATTTCTCTTGGTGGATACACCATCATTCCATTCCTGTTGAACATTTTCCACAGGACACTGAAAAGCCATTCATGGGCTCTTACTGCAGGGTAGACAGATGCCTTCTGCTCGCTGGCTTGTGTGACACCCTCAACCATCCTCACAGCCAAGCCCTGAAGCACTCAGCACCTGCTGAATGACAGTCCCGCTGGAGGCAGGGAGCTGGGTCTGGAATCCAGAGTGAGCTTGCTGAGGGCTTTCAAAGCAGTCTCCTGAGCCACTGCCTTTTTTTCTTTTCTTTTTTTTTTTTTTAAGTTTTTGTTTTGTTTTGTTTTAGAGAGGGAAGGGAGGGAGAAAGAGAGAAAAACATCAATGTGCAGTTCCTGGGGGCCGTGGCCTGCAACCCAGGCATGTGCCCTGACTGGGAATCGAACCTGCGATGCTTTGGTTCGCAGCCCGCGCTCAATCCACTGAGCTACACCAGCCAGGGCTTTTTCTTTTCTTTTTTTTTTTTTTAAGATTTTATTTATTTATTTCTAGAGAGAGGGAAAGGGAGAAAGAGGGAGAGAAACATAAATGTGTGGTTGCCTCTCGCACTCCCCCGACTGGGGATGTGGCCTGCAACCCAGGCATGTGCCTCAACTGGGAATCAAACCAGCAACCTTTTAGTTCATAGGCTGGCACTCAGTCCACTGAGCCACACCAGCCAGGGCAAGCCATTGTTCTTGATCGCTGTTTGGCACCACCTCCCACTCAGTGTTTCGCCTCCAAATTCCTTCGAGCTGGCAAGCTGAACCCCACCACTGCACAGCTTCCACTTGACCTTGGCATCAAAGCTAGAGACGGATGCTACCAAGGCTCTAAAGCCATGTGCGATGCTGACAGGCTGCGGCCTCATTAAGGGCAAGTCACCCCAGACCATTGTCTCCGTCTTCCTACTGCGGCTGTTGCAGCACTGAGCCCAGGATCGTTCCCCAGGTGCTAGGGTGGCAGGGGCTTTTGAGCAGATAGGTCTCATTCCCAGCTCCACCCAGAGCAGTGCATTTGCTGCTAAAAAATCAGAAAAAAGCCTCTGGTGTTATCAAAGACAATTGGAACCCTGACCTGCATGGCTTGGTTGGTTGGAGTGTTGTCCCATGAACCGAAAGGTCACAGGTTTGATTCCTGGTCAAGGCACATCCCTGGGTTGCATGCTCGGTCCCTGCTCAGGAGGTCTCTGTGTGCAAGAGGCAACTGACCTCTGTTTCTCTCTCACATCGATGTTTCTCTGCCTGCGTTTCTCCCTTCCTCCCCCTCTCTAAAGGTAGTAAGCACATCCTCGGGTGAGGATTAAAAAGAGAAACTGGAAACCGCTATGTTGTATGTAAAGACAGATTTTACATGGAGGTAGTTTCAGGGACTCTAGTGGACCAGTTAGGGGCTCTAAAAACCAGGGTAAATCCCAGTTTCCCATCAAGTGGCACACTCCCTGGCAACTGAAATATGCTCCCAAATGAGTTTGCCCCAAATAGTGAAACCTTGCTCCCTCGTGCACCCTGAGGAGTGTCCCTCACTCTCTGCGCTGTGTGCTAAGACGCCGCAGGCGTGGGCAGGGCGCACACGTGTAGAGGTTGGGCTGTACACAAGGCTGTACAGGTTGGGCAAACAGCAGTGGCTGTCTTGGCACTTGGTTCCTTGGTGACAGTGGTCCCTTTGGCCTGATAACCTGGGGGAGGGTGCGCCCAGACCCCTGACCTGTGCTCACCCCAAATGCACCTCTTCTCACCGTTGCCGCAAGAGGAGCTGGCGTGTCCTAGCAAGTGGAGAAGACAGTCTCCCTTGCTTAGTGAGTGGTCTCATGCGACCAGCCACGACCCAGTCCATGTCTCACTCCCAGAGCCTGGCCAGTCCTTTGGTAGGCACAGGGGACATTTCTCTCCCCCTGACCTACCTCCGTATTTGGGAGCTGAGGTAGGAAAGAGCCCAGGAGCATTGTGGAGGCCAGGTACCCCAGGTCCTCAGAGGCAACGGCCATTTACTAGGTGGCACTACGCCAGGTGAGGGTCTGTCATCTCTAAGCCACATCAGGCAAAGGCGGTGCCCACTCATTCCTGTAAAAGTGGGTGGCAGTCTGCTGGCATTTGAACCTAGGCTTGCCTGAACCATGTCCCTTCTTTGGCCAGCTGCCTGAATTTCCTGTCCCCTGCAGTGAGAAGGGAGGGTAAGTTGCAGGGTTGGGTGGAAGGGTCACACCCCTCTGGGCCCATGTGTTTCAGGTTCCAGAGTGTGTTCCCCATGCTGCCGCAGTGCCTCAGCCCAGAGACCCCTCTGCCCAGTGTGCTGCTCACTGTCCAGCTCCTGTCCCTCCTGGTGGACCACGAGGAGCTCGTGCCTCAGCTCTGCTCCCACTCGGGTAAAGCCAGGCAGGGGCAGGTGTCGGGACTACTCCGGAAGGGTGGCAGCAGGGACAGGTCAGGGCCCCCCAAGGGCTTCTGCAGCTTGCACCAGGTGCCCCTGAGTGAGAGGTGGGGTGCTCTTTTCAGAGGGGTGCCTCCTCTTGCTGCTGTACATGTACATCACATCGAGGCCTGACAGAGTGGCCACGGACAGACAGTGGCTGCAACTGGAACAGGAGGTAAGAATGCCAGAGCCCCTGAGTGGACTCTTCACTGCCCCACCCCTTGGAGCCATCTTTCCCTCCTTCCTCTGGGGCAGAGAGAGCTTTAATTAATTTTGGTAGCAAGAGTTTATCTAGCCATTAACAGGTAAACGCATTTGGGTGGCTCCACAGTACACAGATGGGATAAGGTGGGCCCCAGGGTGTCTGGGACTTGGCAGAGTTGCCTGATCACTGAACCGACTTTGGCTTTGGGGCCTGGGGATATGTGGGTTGTTGATGAGACAGGTGTTGGTCCTGAGTGCAGTCTGTGAAGCCCCCACCACCTCTTGAGCCCCACTCATGCAGACAAACAGATGGAGCTCTTGTAGAAGCCAGAGGGGGGCCTTGCTGTGATCAGGGCCTTGTCCTGAACAGTCTGCTCCTGTTCTAGGCTGTGTGGCTCCTGGCTAAGCTTGGTGTGCAGAGCCCCTCTTCCCCGGTCACCGGCTCCAACTGCCAGTGCAACGTGGAGGTGAGTGCCCAGGGGCGGGCAGGGGGCACAGCGTGGCAGGCCTGTCGGTGGGTGAGGTGGCCCTGTGCAAGGACCCGTGCTGCTTCTGATCCTAGTGCCACCATTCATTCAAAACCCTCCTCACTAGGGGTGGCTGGGAAAGGGGCTGCCTAGCTGGGCACGTTGTGGGGGTGTAGGAACCATGGGACCTGACCCTCACACCCCTGCGCCCCCAGGCGGTCAGAGTGCTCACCGTGATGCTGCACAGGCAGTGGCTGACAGTGCGGAGGGCGGGGCGGGCCCCTGGGCCCGAGCAGCAGAAGCGGACAGTGCGCTGTCTGAGGGATGCGGTGCTGCTGCTGCACGGCTTGTCCCAGAAGGACAAGCTCTTCACCGTGCACTGCGTGGAGGTGCTGCATCAGTACGACCAGGTGATGCCAGGGGTCAGCACGCTGATTCGAGGGCTTCCAGACGTGACCGACTGTGAAGGTGAGCTGCCAGGAGGCACCTGCCCCACCCCAGCCCACCTGTGGGGTTTTCCCTTGAGTTCAAGGACAAGGCAGACTTGCTGGCCTGCAGTCCATCCTCCACAACCTTGGCCGGCACTGGGTTCTTTATCTCCTTATTTCCCTGCTCCTGTTCTCTGAGTGTACCCAGCTGCCTTTCGCTCCTGTCTGTTGGGTCAGCCAGCAGAGCCTTGGTTTTTCCAGAAACATCCCTGTCTGAATTGCCTTTGTATCACTTTGCTTGCAGTAGCTGAGGGAGCAAGGCCTGGGCGTGGAAGGGGCTGGTTAGTTACTGCGTGTGGGGGAGGGGAGGGAAGCTGTCCCCCAGTCCCCAGCACTCAGGGCCTTCACCACCCAATCCCCTTCTGCCCTGGCTCAGAGGCTGCCCTGGATGACCTCTGTGCGGCGGAGACCGAGGCGGAGGACCCCGAGATGGACTGCGGCTGAGGTCCGTGAGCACCAAGCCACGTGGTGGCGCCACCCCTCTGCTTGCCTCCCCTCAGAGCCCATTAAAAGCAGTGACCGGCTGTTTGAGAACACGCCAGCTTCCTTGTGTCGCCTGAGTCTGCTCTGTGCTGGCCAGTGGAGTGGGAGGGGTGGAACCCAGCGTGGCCCAGGGAAGGCTGCGATCCCACTTCCTGATCCTTCTCTCAGTTTCTGGCTGGGGCGGAGACCAGTCCCCATGGTAACGAATCTGCCTGGAGGAAGGAGCCCTGCCCTGCCGGTGGAATTGTCCTGAGTCATCGCTTTGGGCTGGGGCCATGGGAAGAAACCATTGTATGGCAGGGAAGGAAGCAGCCGCGAGGCCCAGCGCTGAGCCAGGGAGTCCTGGGGTAGCAGGGCCGAGGGGTCTGTGCTGAGAAGGCCATGGCAGGGCCCCTCTGGCAGGCTCGAGCCCTGCAGACAAGACAGCCTTCCCCGACAGCCTGGGCGCCCCTGCCCTTGCTTCCCTGCTGGCTGTCCCTGGAGCGAGGGCCCTGCCGCACTGTGCCAGCCAGCAGGCCACAGCTACCGCTCTGAGGCGTGTGGGGAGTCACAGCAGGGAGGGTATTTGGGGAGGGATGGGTGTTGGCAAGAGAGGGACCCAGCAGGCTGACATAGCAGGGCGGGCCTAACTCTCACCAGCCTGGTAGGCGGGCTCAGGCTAAGTTTCACTTCCCACCTCTGGGGCCAGCAGCAAGATCCAGCTGGTGTGCACGGCCCAAGTCCTTGCTGCCTGCCTGCTACTTGGTAAGTGAAGACCCCCCCAAGGGGCTGGGCAGGGTGGGGAGGCCAAGGGTTCCGCCTACCACCCCCAGACTAAGTGGGCACCAAGGGAAGAACCAAACCTCCCCTAGATGGTGCAGAGGTGCCGATACCACTAAGGAAGCCACACCCTCTCTGGCTTCCTGCCCTGAAAATGGGTCCTAAAGATCATCTACAGTGCCTACCTGTGCCGTGAGGGCCAGAGGTGTGCTCCTGCCCACCCTCCCCACCCCTGCCTTAGATCTTATCACGGGGCGCTCACCCACTCCCCTCTGCAGGCTCCTCCCCAGGCTCAGTGGCAGGTACCATGTGCTCGCAAGCCCTGCCCCCAGGGCCCATGCAGACCCTCGTCTTCTTGGACCTGGAGGCCACCGGACTGCCCTTCTCCCAGCCCAAGATCACAGAGCTGTGCCTGCTGGCCGTCCACAGGTGTGCACTGGAGAGCCCCCCCACCCTCCGGGGGCCTCCCCCCGCAGTGCCCCCACCACCCCGCGTGGTGGACAAGCTCTCCCTGTGTGTGGCTCCTGGGAAGGCCTGCAGCCCTGCGGCCAGTGAGATCACCGGCCTGAGCACAGCCACACTGGCGGCGCACGGGCGTCAGCGTTTCGACGCCGACCTGGCCAACCTGCTCCTGGCCTTCCTGCAGCGCCAGCCACAGCCCTGGTGCCTGGTGGCTCACAATGGTGACCGCTACGACTTCCCCCTGCTCCTGGCGGAGCTTGCTGCGCTGGGCGTGGCCAGTGCCCTGGACGACGCCTTCTGTGTGGATAGCATTGCTGCCCTGAAGGCCCTGGAGCAGGCTGGCAGCCCCCCACAGCAGGGCCCGTGGAAGAGCTACAGCCTGGGCAGCATCTACACACGCCTGTACGGACAGGCCCCGCCAGACTCGCACACGGCCGAGGGGGACGTCCTGGCCCTGCTCAGCATCTGCCAGTGGAGGCCAAGGGCCCTTCTGCAGTGGGTGGACACCCATGCCAGGCCCTTCAGCGCCGTCAAGCCCATGTACGGGGTCACAGCCTCTACTGGAACCAACTCGAGGTCATCTGCTGCCACAGCCACTGCACGCCTGGCCAGAGCCAGAGACACCAGCCCCAAGCTTGGGAGGAGCAGGAGGTCCAAGGTCCCTTCTCCAGTGAAGGGCCCTGAATCCTCGCCTGCGGAGGGACTGCTGGCCCCACTGGGCCTGCTGGCCTTGGTGACCGTGGCAGTGGCCACGCTGTACGGGCTGTCCCTAGCCATACCTGGGCAGTAGGCGGAGGAGAGTCTGGCTAATAAAGACCCCACAGCACTGAGCACTCTCTTGCCTCTACCTTCCTGGGCGGCCTTAGAGCCTACTGCACCTCTGCCCACTCAGCACCTGGGCAGGGGGCGCAGAGGGGGGCAGTCCTTGTCCCTCTGTCCCTCACCCTCCCCAGCAGGACAACCAGCCATCTGAGCTCTATATTAGTAGGGCAAACCCGGGACTCCCAGTGTTGGACAGCAGTGGTGCCGGCCGGTTGCCCAGTGCCTCCAGCCAAGGCTCTGCGGAAGCGGGGCAGCTCCAAAAGTCTGCATTTATTGTAAACAGAGGCACAGACCCGGGACTCAGACACATATCAACAGGTACAGAGCTGAGACAGATCTGGCGAGACAGTAACAGAGGGACGGAGGAACACCGAGGTATTCGTGTCTGGGCCAGCAGCCACTGGGGCCCCTGCCACCTTTGATCCAGGCGGCTGACTGGCCCAGGTGGCCGTACTGCGAGGCCAGGATGGATGAGAGCACAGAGCTGGCTGCGCCGAGGCTGGCGTGAGGGAGGCAGGGACTGTCAGGGTCGGACGGTCCCTCCCTGTGCGCCAACCTCCCTCCAGGACCCCGGGCTTCAGCCTCAGAGCAGCTACCTCACACACTTTAAAGGAGAAAACAGGCAAAATGTTTGGCTGAAAGTAAGACAAAAACACTGCAGGGAGGACACCTGAGTGTGCAGGTGGATAGAGGCCACCCTGCCACCTGTTGGGGGGGCCAGAGCCACCTGATGTGACCCTCCAGGTGGCCCCAGGGAGGCTGCAGGAGTAGTCCAGGCGCACAGCTGGTGGGCGGGTGGGGCATTTTGGTGTCAAAAGTCTGCCCGCCTCCCACTGGGTGCATGCGACACAGGCTCCGAGGTTCAAAACCCAGCTCAGCCGGGCCCGGGCCTCGCCCGCTTCCCTGCATCACAGCTCTGGTTCTTCAAAGGGATGCACACCCTGGGGACAAGCTGTGGCCTTGAGCCGTGGCTGGCCGTTCTGCTGAAGCCAGAGCACACGTGCGTCTGGCCCACAAAGAACTGTGCTATCCCAGCAGGACAAGTCCCGCCTGGTCTCCCTGGGGTGGCCTGGCAATGAACTCCCACCCCGTTCTTTGAATTTTGCTTGAGATTTCAAGGAAGCTTCATTTGAAGTGAGGAAGAGAACAAAAGTATGGTCCCAGTAACTCTGGCAGGATTGTCCCCAGCTTGTCGGCATCACCAGTGCACAGACACGCCACACACATCCTGCACGGGAGAAAAGGGCCGTGCATGCAGAGCCGTTCACACACACACACGCGCGCACGCGCGACACATCAAGTGGCAACCGGAGATGCAGGTGTGTGCTCAGTACGAGGCCTTTGGGGGGTCCATGTACGCCGGGTTGTAAGGAGGCTGGCTGGGGGGGTAGGGTGTGGCTGCGCCTCCTGCAAAGAGAGGACCGTGTTTGGCTGAGGGCACCGCGGGAGCTTCGGGGTCAGGGCGGCTCAGAGTCGGCGGCAGTACTCACCAGCCAGCGTCTCGTGGTAGGCTGGTGGGCCCGCGGGCTGGGCCGGGTAGGGCGGTGGGTACTGCGTCGGGTAGGGTGCTGCCACCATCCCCGGCTGGGGGGCGATGGGGTGGTAGCCCTGGTACGACGGCCCCGGGTAGGTGGGCGGCACACTTGGAGGCTGAGGGTAGGGGGCGTGCACCACGGTGGTGGACGTGGTGGTGGTCACGACCGCTGCAAACAGAACCCCAGTCAGGACCCTCAGGCTTGCCACCCATGCCCCCATCTCAGCCAAACCAGGGCCCTGGGCAGCTCCCGGGCCACCCTGGGCCCTGCACGGTGGGGGGTGGGGTGGGCGGTCATGCTTACGGCGAGGCCGGCGACACATCTTGTACAGACAGCAGCAGGAGCAGGTGAAGCAGGCGATGATGGTGACGATGAAGAGCACGAAGATGGTCACGCCGACCGCAACAGTGGCCCCAAACCTGCCACAGAGCCAGCCGTGACCTGGGGCCTCTCACCCCCAGCCGGGACCAGCAGTCCACAGCCCAGCCCCCCCGGCCCCCCCTGTAGGAGACACTCTGGGCAACACAGATAGAGGAGCTCACGGGGTACCCTGTTCCGGCCTCAGTTTCCTCACGGGTAGAATGGGGTTGTGAATCTACATAAAGCACCCCACCTAGGGTCTGCACCCCTTGCCCCACCCTAAGAGCACGGGGGGAGTTTTTCTGCGCCTCTCCACCACCCACACCTCTTGTCAACCCACCAACTGAAGAGCAAATGGTCATCGAGCACGTGCCACAAGTCAGGCACTGTGGTTGGAGCCAAAAACTCAGCAAGGCGCGAGACAGACCGTGCCTCCGGGAGCCCACAGAGCCCTGGAGGAGGCAGACGTTGGAGGTAATGACTCAGGACTAGGGACGAAGATGGGGAGAAGACCCAGGAGAGCAGAGGCCAGTGTGTCCAGAACGGCGAGGAGAGGAATGCAGTGCACCCGGCCTGGCTGGCTCCCAGTCCAGGGCAGGGCTGTCCCCCACGTGACCGGAGCCTGCTGGGCGCCAGCACCATGCCAGGTGTCCACCTGCACCCCTGGGCTCCACAGGTGGGAAAACTAAGAGCCAGTCAGATGCCATGGCGGGGGAGCTGAAGGCTGTCTGCCTTCTGGAAGAGGAGGCTTCCCTGCCTGACCCCGTCCCTCAGCCAGGACCACGACAGTGGGGACCCTGGGCCAGTTCACCAACACTGTCTCTCCAGGGCAGACAGAGCCCCCCGCTACCCTCCCCTGCCCCAGAGGTCAAACTCTACTCTGATAACAGGCAGATGCTCAGTAAGTGCACCAAGCCCAGGAAAACCCAGGAGGAGCCTGGTGAGCCTCCCCAGCCTTGTGGGTTGGGGAGTACAGGGTTCGGGGGTGTGTGGGCCCTACCCTGGGGGGCTGAGGAGGGGCTTCCACAGCTCACACAGGCAGCACCTCTGCAAGGCCCTGCGCCACAGCCTAGGGACAGACGAAGGACAGACCCTTCACACTGCAGACAGGACACCCAAGCGCATTTGCAGGACAGGATGTCAGTCTTGCCCAAGCCCTCATCTGCCCCTCCCTCGGCAACAGGCTCCTCCCAGACCTTCTGCGGACAGGGACAGGGGAAACACACACATTCACAACAATCAGTGACCAGTGACACATGAGTGCAGGCCATCACCATCAGTCTCCCCGCAGTCTCTCTCTCTCTCTCTCTCTCACGCACAGCATGGCGCCCAAGCTCACCCCATGTTAGCCTCCACCTTCACTCAGGGTCTTCCTGTCCCAGACTGCTGCTCTCTTTCCATCACGGCCACTCGGTTTCAATCTCCTCCCATTTCAGAGAAAAGGAAAGCACTCTCCTCCTCAGCCCTCCCCTATCCTGACGTCAGTGGCAGGAAGGACAGACACAGGATCTTCTTAAAGACACAGCACAGGTGTTAACATGTTACACGGAAACAATGGACAGGGCTTGCTTAAGGCCAAGATAAGCCTTTTACTAAAGAAGTTCTGTGCTGGGGAGACTGCCCAGCATGACCTGCCCAATTAGGAATTCGGGATCAGAGTGCCCCATGAGGTGACTTCCCACAGAGCCCCCTTTTTTTTTGCCCACATATTTTTTAGTATAACTGTCAGTCCAGCATACCTTTTACCAGACAGACGTACAGCTCAGAGGACCCAAACCTAAGACAGACACATCTAAAATATGGGTGACCACAGACTTCCTGGGGTTCCTGGGCTTCATGGGATGCCAGGGTCAAAGGGCTAAACGGGCCCCAGAGGGAAGCAAGAATCACCTAGATTTTACAGCAATAAGGGGTACAAATAAGGTGAAAGGGGGAAGGCTGCTTTTTCTGACAGGTTAATGGGGAGTCCTGGTTGCGAGGTATTAACAAAAAAGACTTCTGTAATTTATGAATGAACGTTAGAAAAACGTACCAGCATTACACTTCTTTACATATGACACCAATGAGCTAAAAGTTGTCTTACTGTAATTTAAAAATACTCGACTTCTTTGAAGTGTATTGCGAATGCTTACATGTTAGAAATCAACTCCCAGGAATTAAAAGGAGAAAAAAAGGACAAGGAGAGAGTAGCTCAGGGGCCCAGGCCCCGGCTGCTCCACCAGCCTAGGCGGCAGGGGCCCCAGAGTGGGGAGGAGGCCTCTCCGGCGCCCGCCACCCTCCTCCACGGGCTCCTTCAGCTACCTCAGCCCTCTGCCACCTGCGGGGTCTGATCACGTCCCTCCCTTCTCGAAGGCCTACTGTGGCTCCTGCAGCTCTTGGCTCAGAAATCCACTCTTTCACTTGTCACACTGTGTGTGTGTTTGCGTGTGTATGTTATATATTATAGTTCGCAATGAAAGGGGGCGGGGGAGTTAGGACTTGTCTCACCAGAGTAAAACTTGCAACAGGCCAATTTTAACCTTTCAAGTTTAAATAACATAGAACCCCTCGTGTGGTCTAGGACTCCCACCTGCCCTCCTTAGTACTGCAGCCACACTGCCCTCCTTCCCAGAACCACACTGTGGCCTCGGGGCCTTGGCTCGAGCAGTGTCTCCTGCCCGGCCCACCCCCCCTTCCTCCCACCCCCACATCACTGATTCCTGTCTACCCTTCAGCCCTCAGCTCGAAACATCCCTTTCTCAGATGCTTTGCGCCATCGCTGTGTCTCCAGTGGCTGGCACTGAGTAGGTGCTCAGTCAGTCCCTGATGGAAGAATGAATTCACCAGGGACCCCACAGCACAGCCAGGCACGACGCTCTGAGGCAATGCCGTGTCGGAGGGTGAGAGCACGGTGCGGCAGGGGACGGTGGCCACAACAGGCCCCACTTCTCAGGGAGCCTGCCTCTGAGAGGAATGGGGGCTTCCCCAGGTTGACACTCCCTCCCAGATTAAGGAGTCTGAAGGCCAAGTTCAGGAGGCAGAATTGAGCAGCCCGGAGGAGGCCAAAGACTCCCAATGCTTACATCAGAAAAGGCCACCTCTGGGTCTCTGGGGCCGGGACACCCGCTCTTGCATGGTGCTGACAGGGCGGCAGACCGGCCGTGACATTGCGTGCGCGAGGGCCACGGAAAGGGTGCTGTGGGGGCTGGGAGTCAGCATAGGCTCGCTGCGCCCGTGCCCCACATATGGACCTCCCTTCCCGTCCCCTGTGCTGTCAGAGGGCAGTGGGGGCAGAGGGTCGGCACGGCCTGCCCATGGCCTGTAGCCAGAGGTTCTACCATTCAGGTGCCGAAAACACACCAGTCCTGCCCTGGCTAGTGTGGCTCAGTGGATTGATCGCCGGCCTACCGGCCTGTGAACCACGTTCGATTCCCAGTCAGGGCACATACCTGGTTGCAGGCCAGGTCCCCAGTAGGGGGAGTGCGAGAGGCAACCACACACTGATGTTTCTCTCCCTCTCTCCCTCCCATCCCCTCTCTAAAAATAAATAAAACCTTTAAACACACACATACTCACACACACACACACACACACACACACACACACACCAGTCCTGCCAGACCATCCCATGAGTGGCAAAGAGCTAGAAAGGGACAATAAAATCAGGATCCAAAGGAAGCATGACAGGGGACCAAGGAAGCTGTGAGGGGGTACAAGCCAACAATGAACCCAGACAGACTGTGCTGACAGAGCAGGATGGGGCTCACCTGCCAGAGCTGGGGCTGAGGGGGTGCACACAAGACCAGGGCCAAGCCCAGCATGGCCACACTCTGGGAGGCTGTGCCCACTTGGAGGAGGGCCCCACCCACCCCGCTGTGCCAGGCAGACGTGGGCTCATCTGCATCTCTGTGCTCTGACTGGGCGCCTCGTGCTTGGGGACCCAAAGGAATCACCCAGAGGGAGAGCCAAGGGCAAGATCCAGGAACGGAGCGGGGATGTAGTGGGGGAGGGAAGAGCTGGCACAGGTCCCTGGCACCGAGTGGTCTCTCCCCATCAGGGTTTGCCCAGAGCTCTCAGCCAGGCCCGGGCAGAGGGAGCTAGACCTACCACAGTGCCAGCACCCTGGCGGACAGACAGCAGTGCCCTCGGCCAGGGGCAGCGCACAGATGCCCACCCAAGAGGGCACCACCTTGCGACCCCGGACAGGTGGCCACCTGAGGGCATTCACAGAAGTGTCACTGACAACCCTGTCCCTCCACCCTCCAGAAACCTGTGCCTTGAGCCCTAAACTTATATAAGGCAGGTGCTATGGGGCCCTGGGGCTGGGCTTAGGAGACTGGGGTGCTCCCTGGCCCCCTAAAAGGGCGGCCCTGACACAGTAACCACGACCCACAGACCTGCACATCACCAGGTGTCTCAGCACTCCGGCCCCACCACTGCTGCCCCCTCTCCACACGCCAGGCACCGCCAGCACCGCCCCATCAGAATGTCACCACAAATATCGCTTCTCGGCCTTTTGGCTAAGATCAAGTGTAGAATGTCACCACAATCGCTTTCTACCACCATACACTGCCTGTCTGCCACCCCGTCACCTGTCCCCATCACCCCCATCCCCACCAGCCTCTCTACCCCCACCACACACTACTGCCCCCTCACCGTGCACTCACCACCTTCTACCATCGCTGTCTCCCCTTCTGCTCACCTACGTCCACCTCCCCACTTAGGTCATTACAAACCCCCACCCTTGGCCTTTCAAATGTCAACCCCCAATCACAGTCACTCCCACCCCCAGCACAACAGGGACACAACTTCCCAAAATAAGGATGGAAGGCCCTGGTGGTCAGACATGGTAACAGCTCTCCTGGGACCCCGATGACTCCTCCCCATTCCAGTCCCCACAGCCTTCACCCCAGCCCACCTAGGGCCCCCGTCACCTCCTCCAGGAAGGTGCACCCAGTTTGCTGTTCCCACTCACCCTGGCATGTCACCGTCCATATCGGAGTTAAAGCTCAGCGACGAGGCCAGCTGCTCCACATTCTCCACACTCTTCCTGACAGCGGCTAAACTGCAGGGGGAAAGCCTCTCGATCAGCACAACCCCCCACCTGGCACCCCATGAGCAAGCACAGCCTGCATTGGTGCACACACAGAACATGCACTAAGGCCCACTCAGTACCGGGCCACGGAGGCAGCCCGAACGGTGTCCCGGGAACGGGCGCCACACGCACCACCAGGGCCTCCGGCTGCCATGCCAAGCCCTTCTTCTCGAGTGCGCCCGGCTCGTTCTTCGGGGCAGACCCACGTGAGGCTACAGAACGAATCTCAACAGATTGGGAGAGAAAGCTGTCACATTAAGTATCTTCTCCAGCCACAATGGGATGAAGTTAGAAAGCAGCAGCAGAATATTACAATGCCGTGTTAAAAAAAACAAGAAAGAAATGCTAAAAAGAACTCACACCTTGGGAAACTAACATGGCAACAAAAACAACAACAACAACAACAAAAACCTCCTGTGAGTTAACAAGAAATCATAAAGGAAATTAAGAAATACAAAAAACTGAATGATACTCCAGATCAAAACTTATGACACTCAGCCCTGGTTGACGTGGCTCAGTAGACTGAGTGCCGGCCTGTGAACTGAAAGGTCGCCAGTTCGATTCCCAGTCAGGGCACATGCCTGGGTTGTGGGCCAGGTCCCCAGTTGGGGGCTTGCAAGAAGCAACCAGTTGTTTCTCTTGCACATTAATGTTTCTCTCTCTCCCTCTAAAAGTAAGTAAATAAAATTTTTTTTTAAATTTGTAAAACTCAGCTAAAGCAGCTCTTAGACGAAATGTAACTTCTAATAGTGAAATGGTATTACACTCAAGAAGAGGAGAAAAAACAGTGCAACCTCCCCCGCCTCCC
This sequence comes from Tonatia bakeri, assembly GCA_004024845.1. Taxonomy (NCBI): domain Eukaryota; kingdom Metazoa; phylum Chordata; class Mammalia; order Chiroptera; family Phyllostomidae; genus Tonatia; species Tonatia bakeri. Next base: position 67,018 of record PVIA01008696.1, read on the forward strand.
GCAAAGAAGGAAGGAAGGAAGCAAACTCAAAGAAAACAGCTGCAAACAATGAAAGGAGATCAACGAAATCAAAGCTGGTAGACCTCTGGCAAGACTAAACAAGAAAAGGAGAAATGATACAAAAGAAAAAAATGCAGATTTAAAAAAAAGGGGAAATAACTATAGGTATGGCAGAGATTTTAAAAATAATAACTCATCTGGACTTCCGGCCAAGATGGAGGCATAAGTAGTCGCACAACCAAAACTAAGGACAACAAAAATTGAGAAGCAAGAAACAACCAGAACAGAGAGAAATGAACTGAACAGAAGTCTGACTACCGTACATCCAGACCGGTAAGGAGGGGCGGAGTTGGAGGCCTACGGAGAGGGGTCAAGAGGTCTCGGCAGGAAAAAGCGGTGACTGGCAGACACAGGCTGGCAGTGCGCAGACTGCAGTTGGCAGACCCCAGAAGTGCAGGGGCAGCTGATGGACCCAGTGTCAGACCCTGGGCACGGGAGGCAACAAGTAGACCCAGCGAGGGGCACAAGGCAGCTGGCTGGCCACAACCACACATTCGCATGCAAACAAACTAAGCGAAAATGGGCAGCGACACAGATCACACAACCCAGTGACCCAGTGCCGCTGGGAAACAAAGCCTAAGAGCACCGACTGAGAACACCTGTGGGAGCTGAGGCCTGGAGATTCTCTCAGCCTCACAGGAGGCTCCTCGGGGAGACCCACAGAGTCCGAGAGTGTGCACAAGCCCACCTGCCTGGGAGCCAGCACCAGAAGGGCCCAATTTGCATGTGGGAAGCGGCAAAGGGGACTGAAGTCCTAGAGAGAGTGGAGCAGGCGCCATTGTTCCCTCTCAGACCCTGCCCCCACATACAACATCACAACCCAGGGACTGGGGTGCCCCGCCCTGCTGAACACCTAAGGCTCCATCACCCTTACGTAACAGCCACAACCAGACCAAAGGAAAATAAAAAATAAAAAAGATGGCTCAAACAGAATTGAAAGCCCCAAAGCCAATTTTTTTAAGTGACCAAGAGATAGCCAACCTATCACATGCACAGTTCAAAGCACTGGTGATCAGGATGCTCACAGAATTGGTTGACTTTGGTCATAAATTAGAGGAACAGATGCAGGCTACAATAAGAGAAATGAAGGAAAACGCACAGGGAACCAATAGTGATGGGAAGAAAACTGGGACTCAAATCAATGGAGTGGACCAGAAGGAAGAAAGGAACAACCAAACAGAAAAGAATGAAGAAACAAGAATTCAGAAAAATGAGGAGAGGCTTAGGTGTCCTCTCCAGGACATCTTTAAACGTTCCAACATCCGAATTATAGGGGTACCAGAAGGGGAAAAGGAAAAACAACAAGTGGAAAAGTTATTTGAACAAATAATAAAGGAGAACTTCCCCAATCTGGCAAGGGAAATAGACTTCCAGGAAATCCAGGAAGCTCAGAGAGTCCCAAAGAGGATGGACCCAAGGAGGAACACGCCAAGGCACATCATAATTACATTAGCCAAGGTAAAAATGAAGGCGAGAATTCTAGAAGCAGCAAGAGATAAGGGGACAGTTACCTACAAAGGAGTTCCCATCAGAATGTCAGCTGATTTCTCGAAAGAGACCTTGCAGGCAAGAAGGGGCTGGCAAGAAGTATTCCAAGTCCTGAAAGGCAAGGACCTACATCCCAGATTGCTCTATCCAGCAAAGCTTTCATTTAGAATGGAAGGGTAGATAAAGTGCTTCTCAGATAAGGCCAAGTTAAAGGAGTTCATCATCACCAAGCCCCTATTATATGAAATGTTAAAGGGACTCACCTAAGAAAATGAAGAGTAAAAATATGAACAGTAAAAAAAGACTTCAAACTCAGATTTAGTAACAACCATACCTAAAACAAAAGCCAACTAAGCAACAACTAGAACAGGAACAGAACCACAGAAATGGAGATCACATGGAGGGTTAGCAACAGGGAAGGGGGAGGAGGAGAG